>APFE030599103.1:0-21879 GCA_000404065.3 Pinus taeda
TTAAGCTAAGAAAGACAAAGGAAATGAAATTTGAACATGGGAAACCAGAGGAAGAGACTGAAGTCCTATGGAACATGGAATTTGATGGGGTTGTAAGCAAGGAAGGAGCAGGGGCAAGTGTCTGGATTATAAACTCACAAACAGGGATAGCTAAAGGACACTCTTAGAAACTAAAATTTCAATGTACATACAATATAGTGGAATATGAAGCATTAATATTAGGACTGGAAATTTTAAATAGGTCAGGGGCTAAAAGAATTTCTTTGCACAAAGATTCAAAACTCGTCATCAACCAAATTAAAGGTGAGTATTCAACCAGGCACCCTATACTAAGAGCCTATAGAAATGCAGTTTTAGATTTTCTTCAATGTTTCCATGAATATCAATTGTCTTTTATTCCTAGAGGCTAGAATACTTTTGTAGATGCTTTAGCTACTTCGGCTAGTACTTGTAAGGTTCCATTCCATCATAACATAGAATATGATGTTGAAATAAAACACAGAACAACTATCTGGGATAATGTAATATGTTGGCAAGTTTTTGAAAGTGACAAACAAGTAGAGAATGTTTTACAATTAAACGATGATTTTGAGTCTGTAAATATTGATACAGATAATGATGTAGATGAAAATAAAAAATAAATAGTGTTAAATGAAATTGATGGCAATCAAGAAGAACTTGAGGTTCTGGAACTAAAAGCAAATTTGTTGCCAAGAGGATTGGTACCATTGGAAGAGCTTTTCGACTTCAATGATGTAGCCAAAAAGCCAAAAATAGAACTAGTAGGAGCCCAGGTAGAGGACTGTAACATAGGAATTGTAGAAAATCCTAAAATCATGAAACTTTCCAAATCCTTACCTCCTAAGGAAAAAAAAAATACATTGAGCTACTTAAGGAATTTTCTGATATATTTTCTTGGAGCCATGAAGATTTAAAAGCATATGATACTAGTATCATACAACACACCATTCCCATTAGAGAAGATCAAAATCCCTTCAAACGTAAATTGAGAAGAGTGAATCCAGTCTTATTACCTTTGATAGAAAAAGAAGTCAAAAGACATATTGATGCAAAGATCATTGTACCCCTCAGTTTTTCAAAATGGGCCTCTAATCTAGTACCTACTAGAAAGGAAACAGGTGAAATTTGGCTCTATGGATTTTAGGAATCTGAACAAGGTTTCTCCTAAGGAAAATTACCCTCTGCCCGAAATGGATCATATCCTACAAAAGGTAGTTGGTTCCAACAGAATCTCTTTACTGGATGGTTTCTCAAGATACAACCAAGTTCTGGTTCATCCTAATGATCAACACAAAAAACATTTACTACACCTTGGGGGACTTTTATGTATGTAAAAATTCCCTTTGGCCTTATGAATGTTGGGGCCACTTTCCAAAGAGCCATGGACATAGTATTTTCTGATGAAATAGATAGATTCATTGTAATTTACCTAGAATATATAATTGTGTTTTCAAAGAGAGATGAAGAACATTTTCTACATCTAGGAAAAGTTTTTGAAAAATGCAGAAAATATGGTATCTCCTTAAACCCTAAGAAAACTCTTTTTGGTTTGGAGGAGGGAAAAATTATAGGTCATATCATTTCAAAATAAGGTATTAGGATAGATCCTAGCAAATCCGAAGCCATACTAAAAATTAACCCTCCAAGAAACAAGAAAGAAGTTAAATCCTTCATCAGTAGGATAAATTTCCTTAGAAGGTTTATTCCTAACTTGGTCGAAATCTTAAGATCCATTACAAACATGCTAAATAAAGATATTGAAATAAAATGGAATACTGAAGCCAAGAAATCTTTTAGTGGAGTAAAGTTAGCTTTAACCACTGCTCCTATTTTGATAAGCCCTAAGTTTACAAAGGATTTTATGATTTTTTTCTTTTGCACCTGAGCATACTATTGCATTTGTTTTGTTGCAAAAAACAATGAAGGATGTGAAAATCCCATAACTTTCTTCAGCATAGCATTAAGGAATGCCTCATTAAAGTATAACATCATGGAGAAACAAGCCTTTTCTTTGGTGAAGGAACTGAAAGACTTCAGAGTTTACATCCTCCATTCTCATATCAATGCATTTGTCCCAAGTGATGTGGTAAAGGATATTCTGGCACAAACTGACCTAGATGGTACAAGAGGGAAATGGATTGCATTCATCCTAGAATATGACATTGAGATCAGACCTACCAAGCTTATCAAAGGTTAGGGATTGGCTAAACTAATGGTTGAGTCCAATTTTCATGCACTAGATATTAATTTTATAGTTTCACTTTATGAACAAGAAGAGTTGGAACCTCCATAGGTATCAGATGCCTTTACTACCTCTCCATGGTATGCAAACATTATCTTTGTGTTACAAAATTTACAATCTCTTCCTGGTTTAACCAAGACAAAATCTAGGTTTCTAAAAATAAAAGCTATGAAGTTATGTATTTTAGATCAGATTGTATATTGGAAATATGCTGGAGGTATTTCGCTAAACTGTTTATTGAAAGATGAAGCTGATAGGGTCATGGAAGAGTTTCATCAAGAAGACTGTGGAGGCAATTTGTACTGGAAGACCACAACCAACAAAATCCTAATGGATAGTTTTTACTGGCCTACCTTGTTTTCAGATGTGCATAAGAAAGTCACCACTTGCCCCCAGTGCCAATTTTTGAAGGCAAGAGAAATTTTTTTCCTTTACCATTGAAACCCATTTCAGTTGAGGTTCCTTTTCAACAGTGGGGTCTATATCTCATTGGTGAAATCCACCTAAGCTCCTAAGGTCAACATAGATGGATCTTGACAACCACTCACTACTTTACTAAATGGATTTAGACTATTCCAACCAGACAGGGCACAGACACTATAATAATTCAATTTTTAAAAGGTAACATTTTGTCTTGGTTTGGATGTCCATATAAGATTATCATTGACAATGTTGTTGCCTTTAAATCAAAGAAAATGGTTGATTTTTGCAATAAATACCACATAAAATTAGGACACTCTACTACCTATTATCCAAAAGGGAATGGGTTAGTTGAGTCTTCTAACAAGAGTCTATCCAACATCATCAAAAAGTTATTGCAGGAAAATAAAAAAACTTAGCATAAGAAGTTGATTTATGCCCTGTGCGCTGACAGAATTAGCACAAAGAAATCTATTGGGATGTCTCCATTTTAACCAATATATGGAGTGGATGCAACCTTTCCTACTTGCCTAGTAATCCCTGTGATAAAGTTGTTGCAGGAAGCACAAATGGAAAAAAATGATTTGCAAAGGAGGATCAATCAGACCATACAGTTGCAACAATCCACGTAGGAGGTCTACAACAAAACTTAACTCATTCAAGATAAAATTAAGAAGATCCATGGACGGAGGACAAAGGAAGATGACTTCCAAATAGATGGCAATGTCTTAAAATGGGACTCAAGGAATGAAGACAAAGAAAAGCATGGTAAATTTGACATTTTTTGGAAAGGGCCATACAAAATTGAGACTTTCAGAGGTAACACTACATTTTTACTAAAAGATTTGACTGGAGAAGGACTATCAAGTGGACCTATTAATGGTAAACTACTCAAAAAATACTTTCTTCTAAAATAGGTCAATTTCATTTAGAATCATTGTAAATATCATTTTACTATTCTACTGCAAGAGTGAAGGTGGCTCACATTAGGAGTTGAAGCCCGAAGAGAAGTCCCTAGCTTGTGATGATTTGTTGCACATATTTATGAATAACAATAGGTAAATTAGTTTGAATATAGAATAAAGACAGATTTCCCAATGGATGAAAGCTACTGATCTACAACTTTCTTGACACCTCACAAGGAGGAGTCCATCCCCATTGGAGCCACTGTTAGGGTCCTATAATCTATAGACTCATAAGTTGATTATCTATGAGTTTTCATGATTGTGATGGTTGTAAATATGTTTCATTATGCAAATGATTTCCAAAGAAAAATAGAAAAAATAGAAGAAAAAAATAAAGGGGATACAAGAGAAAGAAAAAATATATATGTGAAAAACAAAAGAAATAAAAATAAATGAAAATACCCCAAAATAAGTGAGAGAGTCTAAATGCAACTGCATTTCAAAAATAATAAATATGAATGAGAAATGTTTTTAGGAAGTTTGAATAATATGTAGCCAATTAAAATTCCACATTAGAGTAAGTTAAGTAGGATTAGTTAGTTTAATCACATTGTGTAAGCATGATTAAACTTGTTGAATAAAGTTAGATTAGTTAGAATAAAAGATGGCTTGACCACAGAGTCTAAATTGTGGTCAAATTTTGTTTAATTAGGATTAGTTAAAGTTTTATTAATTAAACACAATGTTTAAATGTTGTTAAATTATATTAAAGTAAAATTAATGCAATAGGGATATCACATTGTATAAACATGATTTTATATAGTTATTGAATAATGTTGTATGATACGACATGTTCTCGTTTTGTAAATAATCAATGCACATATCTGAATGACAAAGATTTCACCTGCCCAAATCAACGGTGGGTGAGGAGTTCAGACCCCCCTTACCCCTCTAACGATTAACCAAGGAGGGGGGGTCTGAAAAGCAGTCTCTCCATTTATTGCTCATGCAATGTGTCACCCTCTCTCTCACTAACGAACTCCCCCCCCACCCCCCGCCTAAAACCACATACTGTCACAACCCCCCTCTAAAATCTGCCCTTCGACTCCTACCTTTGTGACTATTGACTCCCCCCCGCGCTCTTGTTCCACTGCTCTTCCACCATGTGGCACATCCTGATCCCCACTCCACCATAATGCCATTTTTCCACATGGCACTCCCCACTTCATTGTTAGCCCATCATAGTCACCTCCCTCCCCTACTCCAACACTGTTCTGATACATAGCACTATTTTCATGTCGTTGTGTAACCACTCCTGTGATAATGGACCTTCTCCCACTAAACAACTAAATTACAACGGTAATGTGACCTTTGCCATTAAATCAAACCATAACCCATTCATTCACCCTCCTTTCATCGTTCCAAAGCATTTGAAACCAAAACTTGCTCCAGCACCCATTCAGTATATAAAGTCTATACAGAGAACATCTAATCATTGAACCAACCCGCCAATGTGACCATTCGATAATCGAACAACCTCTGTATGCTCAACCACTAGATTTTGTCCAACTTTCCCATGTAAACTCTAAAATTCAATGTTATTTTCTATCTGTTGTGGCTCCTAAAAGAAAAGCTAAGATTATAGAAGAGAATTCTCTCCTACCCCATGTTATTGATCTACACCATCAACCTCTAGTAGACCAAGAGTACAAAATTAGTGAAACCAATTGTGAGTCTGACCTTTATGAACTCCAAAATTGGTTAAAACTGAAATTTATAGACCTCAGTGATGAATTGCAAATGTGAGATTCCTCCCTACCCCATTTCATTTTCCCTCATACCTACCACTACCCTCAATTTGTCTCACGGTTCCAATTTTGATATATTCCTAGTCAGAGGGCAATTGTGGCACAAAATACTAACATTCTTTTCACCATCACCTTTGAATCCATCTCCTAGATGCTCCAAATTCAAAACTCTGCACCTATGAAACCTTTTACAGTAGATTCCCTCATCAAAGTCTACAAGAACCTAACCCTTCCTCAGAGAAAATATTTGTGAAACATTTCTCCCTAAGGATACCCAATTACCAAAGAACACCACCCCCCCCCCTACTCATCCTCCATGTTACTTGAGATGACTAAACAAATCACTCCATTGTTTTCTTGTTTACTAGACTACCAATATAATCAGCGGGTTGACGAGGCCATCATAGAGTTTTTGTCAATCTTCTCAACAGATGAAAATCCCCTAATTATCCTCAACTACAGTGAGTTTCTAGTAGATGACATCCATGAGCGGTTCCTAAAATTTTCCATAGAAGGAACCTTCAAATGTGCATCAGTTCTAGTTTATTTGTTTTTTATCACCAGCCAGACAAATTTTAGTTCCCATTACAGAGATTGGATGAACAAGCCAATGCCCAATCTATAATTCATTGGACCTCCTTAGTGAGGAAATATTAAAATGAGTTTAATTTCAGTGACTAAGTTGATAGATTTATATATACAATTTGTTGTTTATTGAACAATGAAATTGAACCTAGGATAGGACCTAAAATAAGAAGAATTTTACACCTTCATGATTAGACCAAAACACGTGACTAGTACATGTACTAGAATTACATAGAAATTAGGATGTATGGGTGTAAAATGGCACCTTACAAGCTTCCAAAGTTTGTACCAATGTTAATTTTCTCATTAGAATACATTAGATAGATGATTCAAATGGATGACCTCCATTTTGTAACAACATAGAGAAAATCACAGTTTACGATTAAAGTACAGATCGGTCCTTTCATTTGCAACAGAGGAGCACTAGCAAAAGAAGTGGACATCCTCCTATAACAAATGAAATTCAAACTCAAGTTTACCTATTCATATGAACCCTTGGGAGTGATTTCAAATCTAAGAGTAGAACAAAATACTACTGCATACATTCACACTCCCGGGTCAGAGATTGAGAAATACATGGACCAAGATCAATGGCTAGAGAACACTCTACATGAGGCAGAAGAGTAGATAATATCAACTACAACATCACAAACTCCTACACCACAGGAGAAGCAAGACAAGAGGCCAAGGGAATAGGTTTTCCCCATAGTCGCAGAAATTCCAGAGGAATAATTTCAGATCTACAAGAAGAAGTAAATGACTAATCCAATAGAAGAAATCTTTCGAGAAAAGAATACACAATCCACCATTATTTTGATAGACCCTCATGCTTCAAAGATGATTGAATATATTTTTGTAGGGTATCCATCCTATTCGTTCTCCTAGGAGCCATTAGAAACCTCTCATTCAAGGGAATTGGTTCATGAACGAGCTAAACCAAATACATTTGCTAAGTACAGAGAAATCAAGAAGAAAAATGAACAGCTAAAAGCTACAACATATACACAGTTTTGGAAGCAAAAAAACTCTTCACAGCATAGGCTACTCTCAGACTTTGACACAGAGAAAGGGAAAATGCAAATAGCCTTCTACATGCTAAGGTCCCTTTCCCAAAGACTCATGAAGATTATAAGAAATCAAGTTTTTCTCTCAACATAGATCAAATTCATCCAATTGATCAAATATACCAGCACAAACAAACAAGGGAGGTGTTGTACTCGAGTTTGAAAACTTTATCAATGGAAGATTCTAGGCTACAAGCCTCTGTAAATAACATACAATCTCAGCTCAAGTTAGAGAAAGATGCTTCTCTAGTCAAAGTTAAAAAAATCAAATCATTGGAATACCTTGTTATCAAACTAGGATATGATCCCAGCAATGTGAAATCAGCAAAAGAGATTATCAAAAGGAAAAATGCTAACATCGCAGGACTTAAAAAGCATCTCAAGATTCTCTCTACAGAAAACCCACAGACTAAGGAAGTCAAAGAATTAGAGAAGGAAAAATAAGATATGTTCAGAATCATTATTGAACAAAATGGACAGATCAAAGAAATGGAGGTTGAAATGGAGAAATTGTTAAAGGAAAGGGAACAATCCACACTGTTGGAAGCCATTCCACTGACAGCAATTCACATTGCATCCACATTGGTAGCAGGGGCATCCACTTACACAACCATTACTAAGGGTAAATTTACATATTATTCAGAGGAACTTATCAAGGCAATGGATGAATCGTCAATCAGAGGACATGAAATTGAGAAGCTGAAAATTAAACTGAAGATCCTTTAGGAGCAGAAATTGTTAGGTCCCTATAATACTAATGTATTCCCTTATTATTATTGTCATTGTAGCCCCTTATGATTATTGTTTTTCCCACATTTTCCCCATATTGTTATTATTGTGCCCCATAGAAACCCACTATTGTTATTGTTGTTCCCTTATATTATTATTTTTGTTCCCTTATATTATTATTGTTATGTCGGCTTTGATTATATTGTGACCCCTTAGACTCCTATATATAGAAAGGAGGCTTTGTGATTTGTGTCATCCAAGAATTGTTCATTTGTGTAATGTAAAGGAGGTTTCCCCCTCGAAGAGGTTGATTTTGAAGTTGTTGATCTATATTTTCTTCTATTTTGTGAGCTAATTACTTCAAAATTGGTATTAGAGCTTTGGATTCTAGGGTTTTGCTGCTTCAAACAGGTCATCGTGGAATTGTCGCTATAACGTTTTGTATACCACGTTTCAGAAGTTGAAATTAAAACCCATTTGATTTAGAGTCACGATGAACCTCGGGTACGAATTGCAAATCTTTTCTCGCTATATTTTCAGAGATATGAGCCAAGGAAGTTAGGGTTTGTGCAGGCTCCCGAATTATTTCATAAATAGGTGACCTAAGGAAACTCTTACTAATGGCGAAATGGTAGTAAAGGAAACTCATGATGAGCAAAAAAGAAATGTTAATCATGATTCATAGAGTTTAAAATTGAATTGAAGACCCACCATGTTCCAAAGATTAATGGCGAGGATCCTGTATCATGGATACTACAAATGGAGCAATATTTTGATTCCCATAATGTGCAAATCATACAAAAGGTACGCATTGCAACTTTAAATTTGGAACCCAATCAGTTTTTCTGGTATCGATGGATTTGATCTCATAAAAAATTGTCAATTGGGAAATTTTTATGGAAGAAATGATAGCACATTATGAGGATACAAAAAGCAACACTTTTTTTAGCCAATTGATAAATCTCAAACAAAAGGGTTCAATGATGGAGCACATTGATGACTTCCAAAAATTGAATAAAAGGGTAAAAGATATTCCAGAGGAGAATAGGATTGATGTGTTCATAGGGACATTAAAGGTAACATCCAACATGAGGTTTTCCTTTGGGAACTTGATTCAATGGAGAAGGCATTGAGGTTGGCAATAAAAATTGAAAGCAAAATTATGGCAACAAGGAAGCCTAGCACTCACAACTATAAAGATGGAAGTGTTGTTGCCCCTAGCCTTCCACAACCTACAAGGTTGACACCATAAAAACTGGAAGAAAAAAGAGAAAAATGGATTTGTTACAATTGTGATAGAAAATACACTAAAGGTCATAAGTGTGATGAGAATAAATTATTTTACATAGATTGTGAAGAGGAGGAAGAAAAGGAACAAGAAACGTCAAAAGAAGAGGATATACACCAGGAACAAACCCTAGAGAAAGAAGAAATGAATCCGACCATATATTATAATGCATTGGCCATAATTACTACTCCTCAAACTCTCAAGATAGAAGGACATATCAAGAAGAAAAAGGTAATAGTGTTGATTGATTCGAGTAGTACCCATAATTTTATTCATTATAGGATAGCCAAGGAATTGAATTGCTTCCTATATCCAACACTAGAGTGTCAAGTGATCATTGCAAATGGAGGAACCATAAATTTCTCTAGAAATTGCCATAATATCAAGCTATCCATGGTAGAATATGTATTGAATATTCCAATGATTTCCATTCCAATTGGTGGTGTTGATGTTGTACTATGAGTCCAATGGCTACAATATTTGGGTATGATAGCTTTTAATTTTCAAGAACTTTTCTTGAATTTTTTTTCGGAAGGAAAGGAAGTTTAATTAAGGGGTATAGCAGGGAAACTTGGAAAGATAATCAACTCTAATGGCATGAAAAATATTCTAAATAAAGAACAACAAGGCGTAATTTCACAATTATGTTTGCTAGAGGTTCTCACATCGAAATCATCTATTTCTCTAGATCTCTAAAATGTCTTGGATAAAAATTCCAAAATATGAGATTCTCAAAGGCCTCCCACCTATTTGTGATCATGATCATGCTATTTGTTTGATTCCAGAAAGTGTTCCTTAAAACATCAGGGCTTACAGATATCTCAATGCCTAAAAGAATGAAATTGAACATATGGTTGCAGAAATACTAGAGGCTGGTATAATTCAACCTATTCAAATCTATTTCTCTGCTTGAGTAGTATTGGTGCACAAGAAGGATGGCTCATGGTGCATGTGTCTAGATTATAGGGAGCTCAACAAGCTCACTATTAAAGATAAATTTCCCATTCATGTCATTGATGAATTATTGGATGAATTGCATGGACCAATTTACTTCACCGAGTTGGATATTCGTTCAGGATATCATCAAATCAGAATGAAGATTGGTGACATTCCAAAAACAACATTTAGAACTCATGAGGGTCATTATGAAGTTTTGGTCATGAATTTTGGCCTTACTAATTCACCTTCTACATTTCAAGGTTTGATAAATTCCATTTTCAAACCCTTCCTTAGAAAAATTGTGTTAGTATTTTTTGATGATATACTAATCTACAACAAGTCTTGAAAGGATCATGTTCAACATGTTGACAAGGTTTGGAGGAGAAACAATTATATGAAAAAACATCCAAATGTTTCTTTGGAGTACAAGAGGTGGAATATTTGGGTCATATTGTATCTCATGAAGGTGTTAAGGTAGACCCTAGAAAGATTAAAGCCATTAAGGCATGGAAAATTCCCACATCCATAAAGCATCTACGAGGATTTCTTGGGTTGACAGGGTATTATCACAAGTTTGTTAAGAATTATGGGAGAATAGAAGCACCTCTAACAACATTATTGAAGAAAGATGCATTTTATTGGACTCTAGAAGCAACGAATGCCTTTGAACATCTTAAAGAGGCAATGTGCCAAGCACCGGTCTTAGCTATGCCATACTTCAAAAAAACCTTTATTGTGGAATGTGATGCCTCAGGAAATGTAATTGGTGTTTTTTTAATGCAAGAAGAAAGACCCGTTGCTTTCAAAATTCATCCAAGCAAAGGAAAGTATTTACACAAAGCTATTTATGAGAAGGAAATATTTTCAATACTACATGCACTTAATAAATGGTGACCTTACCTAATGGGAAGACACCTCAAGGTAAAAAAGGATCATGATAGTCTTAAATACCTTTTAGAACAAATATTATCTTCAGAAGAGAAGAAAAAATGGGTCATAAATATGTTGGGTTATGACTTTGAAATCATCTACAAAAAAGGGAAGCAAATTGTTGTTGCAGATGCACTCTCAAGAAAGGATGAGGATGTGGAAGCATTGATTTGTGTCATTTATATTATCCAACTATATTGGATAAATGAAGCAAGGGATGAATGGAAGAATGATGAAGAAAGGTGGGCACTCATTCAAAATTTACAACAAGATCCCATTACGTCTGATACATTTAGCTGGAAAAATGATTTGTTATGGTACAAAGATCGCTTATACCTCTGTAAGAATTCCCAACTCAAACAAAATATTCTTATGGAATTACACACCTCTCCCTTAGTAGGGAACTCAAGATTTTTAAAAAATTACCACAGGGTTAAGAAGGAATTTTTCTGGGATGGCCTTAAATCTGATATTCAAATGTTTGTGGCGAAATGTTTGGTTTGCCAACAAAATAAGTTGAAACAATTAAGACCCCAAGTCTATTAAAACCTTTATACATTCCAATTCAATGTTGGGAGGAGATTTCAATAGATATTATCACAGGTTTACCCAAGTCTAAAAGAAATAGTGTCATCATGGTGGTAATTGATAGACTTACCAAGTATGCACACTTTTGTGCATTATCTCATCCCTTTAAAGCCAGTACAGTTGCTACTGCATTTATGGAAACAATTCAAAATCTACATGGAAACCAAAAGATTATTGTAAGCGACAGAGATCCCATTTTCGCTAGAAATTTTTGGATATAATTATTTTCTTGTTTAGGTACGCAGTTAGCTCATAGCTCATCTTATCATCCTCAATCTGATGTGAAAACTAGGATAGTGAACAAATTTTTGGGAGGATATCTTTGTTGCTTTGTATCTGATAGAAAGACATAATGGGTCAAATGGTTGCCTTTGGCTGAATGGTGGTATAACATTTCCTTCCATACTACAGAAAAAATGACCCCATTTATGGAACTTTATGGATATCATCCACCATCCATCACATCATATTTAAGAGAAAATTCTAAGGTTCAAGAAGTGGAAGATCACATCAAGCATCAACAACATGTTCTCCAACTCTTAAAGGATAACCTCACTTTGACACATAATGGAATGAAACAACATGCATATCAACATTGCAGTGAAAGAAGTTTTGATGTAGGTGACTAGGTATTTCTACGGATATAAGCATACAAACAAGAATTTTGAGAAGGATAATAAATTATAACCAAATTATTATGGTTCATACAAGGTATTGCAAAAGATTGGTACTATGACATACAAATTGGAGTTTCATGCAGCTTCCCGACTGGACCCAGTTTTATATGTTTCATGCTTAAAGAAGGTTATAGGTAACAACCTCCTAGTTCAAACAATATTTCCAGAACTTGACGAGGAAGGAAAAATCATATCGGAACTTGAAGCAGTCATAGAAATAAGAACTCAATAGCTACAAAATCGATCAATTTCAAAGTATCTCATCAAGTGGAAGAACTTACCCGCTAAATATTCCACACAGGAGGATGAGAATTTTATACAGAAGCATCCATAACTACTCAAGCATTGAGGACAACATTTTTCTGAAGGAAAGGGGCATGTTAGGTCCCTATAATACTAGTGTATTCCTTTATTATTGTTGTCATTGTATCCCCTTATTGTTATTATTGTGGCCATGTTGTCCCCATATTGTTATTATTGTGCCCCATAGAAGCCCAATATTGTTATTGTTGTGCCCTTACATTATTATTGTTATGTCGGTTCTAATTATATCGTGAACCCTTAGACTCCTATATATAGAAAGGAGGTCTTTTCATTTGTATCATCCAAGAATTTTTCATTTGTTTAATGTAAAGGAGTTTTCCCCCTCAAAGAGGCTAATTTTGAAGAATTTGATCTATCTTTTATTCTATTTTGTGAGCTGGTTGCGTAACAAAAACTAAAGGTTGAAAGTGTATACTTAGCTAAACTGCAGAAAACTCATAAATTAACATAGAATATTGAACAGTTGCAAAGTGAGTCTGCAATGGCAAAGACATTGGCACATGCAAAAGAGAGTATATAAATAGAAATAAATGAGGCCATGACTAAAATATGGCCCTCAATTCAGATTATTTTTCAACAAGAGGAGTTAATATAGAGGTCTAAAGAGGAAATTGAAGCGGTAAAAGCATATTTAGGGTAGAAGCCATGTGAAACTACTGCTCTTATCATAATTTTGATTTCGAAGGCTAAAGAATATTTAGAAGAGTTTGAAATTGTAGATAGGACAAAGACTATTTTGGAGGTGAGGAGGGTCCTTACAAAAAGGAACCTTATGCTACAATTGGAGAACAAGTGTCACAATATGGAGTCCACCATTCAAAATTTCCATAGAAATTTTGATGTGCTAAATTAGAAGGGACTAACATGTTTGATAGGGATTGGAGAAAAGCTTATGAGTTTAGAAGATTATGACAGAAATTATATACCATAGCAAGGGATAAGTCAATTTTTTCAACCATCAAAGGAAGCATCCCAAGAAAAGCCTTCATGGAAGCATTATATTTTGATTTTTTTTATCAAACATGAGATAAAACACCTGTTCATTATCAAGCCTACATTTCAAAAGTATACTGAGGTAGATGAAACCTACAAGAAGCTAGTCAAATTATCCACTCTAAGTGAAGACAGATGGGACAAATTGTGTGAGTTACTTGCGTAAAATAGTTTTTCACCTTCAACAACAATGCAACACTTCTTCAAGTCAAGCCATCAACAAAAATCCTCAAATATAGTGCCAAAACACTACAACAATTTTATATGCCTACTATTTTGTACTATTTATGTAATCAGTTTAGGATATTTTCTAAAAAATATTGATATTTTCACTCAAGATATTTTTGATGATTTTTGTATAAGTACTTAATAAGTCATAAGTACAAATGTTGGGACTGTATCAATAAAGCACATTTTGATGTAAAGATGTTCAATGAGCTGAAAAGTGATCATTTCATTCATACAAAAGATTGTTCCATGATTCATGTGTCAGGGTAATTGTTGATGTTTTTCCTTTTGTAAACTTATTATATCTATGTTTTCATATGTTTTCTTATTTGAAATGTTTAAATGAAGAATAAGGGTTGAACTTGTTTAATCACACTTTGTCCTGGATTTTAAGCAATGTATTTGTTTTCAAATTGAAGCTAAGTATATAATTCATGTTAAAATTCTCTATGTTTAATGGAATCTGAATCTTTTCCTCCCTTTTACTCCACAAAGCTTCAAAGATCCAAATAGCCTACCTACCTTGCCCTGTTTCAATCCTTTCTAATATTTCTATTTTTTTATCACCTTAAGACTTTGACTTCATTGTCCAATGGACTTTCCTTGTAATTTCAACCAAACATTTCAAAAACAAAACTTTGAACCTAATATCTAGCCTAAAATCCCAAAACAACAAATCTAAATCTAATAGAGAGATCCATCTCTTAGTTTAGAAGGGCTTAGCTTCTAAGCTTGAAAGTGGTTTTGTGGTTACCCTTAGGTTTCTTTCACAACCTTAAGAAATTATGGAGTCATAACACAATAAAAATACATATAATGAATAGCTTATTGATGAATGATATTCATGCCCGCCTTCAACATTTTCATTATCTTTGTAATGCCTTTTAGATGTTTTTATTAGAAGTCTCATTGGCTTCAAGCACTTGCAAATTATGTAAGGGAAATAACATTTTCCATCCTTGGAAGCCCCTGATGCCGATCCCACGTCTCCTTGGCCTCCTTAAGGAATGTTATGTGAAATGATTCCTCACGAAACTTTTAGTGATGCTTTTCTTAAAAAACTAACTTCAAAATAGGCCTACAACTTTTCAAAACAATTAAAGTAAAATATAGCAACTATATCGAAGTTTATATGATATTCAAGCCTCTCTCTCTCTCTCCTCTCTCTCTCTCTATATAATATTATATATATACATATATAATACATATATATATACATATAATATTATACTATATATTACTTAAATACAATACATCTATATATTATATATATATTATATATATATATAATATTATTATATAGATTATATATATATATAATAATTATTTATATACTTATTATATAATTTATAATATATTATATATATAATAAAATAAAATATAGTTATTGATATTAATATATATTAATATAGCCTAATTATATATTATAATTATAATATTAATCTTATATAATTTTAATATAATTTTAAACTCAATGTAAAGTTGGTCCTAAATTAAGACATTGTCACAAGGAAAAAAGCATTAATGGTGGAAATTGGTCGTTATACAACACCATTCCCTGGCATTTTTTTGATATTGGACCAAATGTCAAATATTCGAAGACCATCAGGATTAAAAAAAAAAAAAAGTACCTTTAACTTATGATTTTTTTTTTCTTCTAATTTTATCCCTCCCATTAGATTCTGTTCTTGGATTTTTCACCCATGTCTATTAGTGACACCACTGAGGGTTGCCAAGTATGACGTACTACTTAATGCTTGCAAGGTCAAACAAGCAAAGAGTAACTAAAGAGATAAGTATTAATTAAAAATTTGAATAATTTCTCTACTTATGTTATGATTTAAGTTGATTAAAAAATTTATGGTTAACCTCATAGATAAATATGTTGATGAAACTATGTTTTAAATTGATTTGAAAATTCTTATGATGAATCTCATAAAACTCATATGTTTATGATATAGAAGAACCAACAAACTATCCAACACAAGTATATGAGGCTGACTGCAAGTCTACTAACATCAACTTAATGATATCAAAGTGTGTAGAAACATGATAGAGTTGAAGTATTTAGGAACAAGGACATTGTGGTGACACTCAAATCCTGTGATATGCATTGGTCGTCATGAGGTATTCCATGAATTATATGTTATGTTATTAAAGCGAGGTAGATAGATTCCTTGGTTGTGAAGACTCTTCCTATGTGAGGAAGAATTCTTAATGAATGGATTTCCTGATGGAATGAAGGTGCAGAGAAAGGGATGCCTGAACTTGGAAGGTGAGGGACTACAGAAAGGGATCACCCAAGGTATTGATGGAGAAGATAAGGGGATGCCAAAGGGATTTAACCTATGACAACAATCTGGAAAATATATCAGTTAAAGCTAACAATCTTGATGAGTATGGATTCAGATAGATCCATGGAGAAATTTATCAGTTCTACTAGGATGAAAAGGAAATAAAAGAACTTGTTCATGTAGTTATCCTTGAAAATTGAAATGTTGGCCAATATGTAATTTGAAAGGATAAGCTAAGAGCCTTAGAATGGCCCTAAGATGAAACCTTAGATATTTTAGTGAGAAAAAAACTTAGGAAACTAAGGAAAACAAGAGTTGGGCACTATTGGCACAAGAAGAAATAGTTTCTAAGTTTTGCTGTCATGTAAAAATGCCCCATAAGACAAAAAGAAACTTATGGCTACCTGCGGCACATCTCCAGGGTCTAGCTGAGGCATAAAATAGTGGGATAAATCAACTAAGGGTCATGAGGCTCTTTCTTTGTGACTTATAATGTTGTTGGGGCTCAGTCAAAGGTTTTTCTCTCCATTTTTGGGAGATGCACAAGGTCACACTTGTGTGTGAGTAGCTAGAGAGAGTTAAAATTGATGGGAGAGAGAGCCAACACAATCAAAACTTTAAGAAATTTTCCCAAAAATATTTAATTGATTAAGACAAAAAGAAAGGGATCATTTTTAAGTGAATAAAATGTCTATTGGACAATTAAACATTCATAAAATAACTATACAAGATAAAAACTTGAGTTGGATGGGCATGATTAGCTACATAATTGAGTTGATATGGCTTAATATAACAATGACAAGGATAGTTTAGGTGTCTTACTCTGTAAATGAAGTGTGTCACCCTCGATAGTTAAGAAATATAGTAGAATAAGGAGTTATGGGAAATTTTTAAAGAGTGACAATGAGCTTTAAGTAACACATTATTTCCTCAATAATTTCCTTTTTACTTTACTTTCATGTCAATTAAGCTAGTGACAAATGATAAAATATTAGTAAAAAATGTCATGAGTGAAGGAAAAGCTTCATAAGATTGTTGAGGTGCAATATGTCACTGGGAAAATGCTCAAGAAAGTGATGAAACACTCTGCTTAGGCTTAATGGAGTGACAAATTGAATTAAAAAGGATAAAATATGAGTTCAAGGCTTAGTTTCTAAGAGTATATTGTTTCATGAAGGTAAAGCGATGTGTTATGTCACTGAGTAAATGCTAAGAGGAGTAAAATGGAAGTCCTAGGAAGAGGAATGTTAGGCTTGAAGGCCAAGTGTATGGCCCTATGTCATTGGTTTGATGGTCATTAGGGCTATATGGTGTTGGAATAATGCTAAGAAGGGTGACACACTAAGTGAAAAGTTATAGAGAGTAGATTCCAAGTGAAAGTGATGTCATGTCATTGGGTTGAGGCTCACAGGGGAACTATAATGCTCCACTATGGTTCAGTTGAGTGACACACTAACTGATCTGAATTTAAGAAGGGGACAAAATGAAATGAAAATTTAAATTCAAACACAAAGATATAGTGAAACTGAACTTCAATTAATAAATAGAAATGTTGAAATGGTTTACATGCAGAATGAAAGCAAACTAGCTCAAACGATGATAGCTTATCTCTGAGAAGAAATGTGATGGCTATGCACCTTCCTAAACTATGTTAAAATGTGGCTCAAAGTCCTTTATATCATGAATAAATAATGAGAAATGCTAAACATCAAAAACCCTAACTCTAGGAGATGAATCCCCAAATCTTTATGGACCCCAATGTGGTAACTTGGAACGCTAACTTCTTGAGGTCATAACTTTGGCATACGATCTCTGTTTGGCACACATGATAGCCCGTTAGAAAGGCATATCAGAGGAGAGAAATTTCCGAATGATCACAAAATACAATAACTATAATCTGTTTGTTTCCCAAAATCACATCGATTAGGGCCTCAAAATAGCTCTGGATGTTTAGGACCTGAAAACTACCAAAAATAGAAAACTGCCAAAATAGGAAAATTGTGGTGTGAGTTAGTGGAATAGGTGGGCAACCAACAATTTTGACCTATATCACTAACTTAAAAAGAACCAATTTTTTTCAAGAAAAATCAAGTTAAATATTTCCATGGGTACCAATTCACTAGGTTGAGGAGATGCTAGGGTGATTATATTTATGGCTAACTATAAATACTCACTTGTATTAATAGGTAGTTATTTATTAGAACTCAATATCTTCCCACTGGTCTCAAGGTTTTCAAAGATCTTATCATAGTTCGAATAAGGCCAATCAAGCTTTATAAGTTGGATTAATATGCCTTTGACTAAGTGGGCCCCTCATATTACTCCATGCAACAACGGACTAGGATGAATTGAAGGGGGTTGTTGTAGTTACTATGACTACTTCTTATCTGAATTTGTCTAGTTTTTTTATCAACATAGCCATATGTGCAGTACTAGGATATATAATGACCCACTATTCTTTTTCTACTAAAAGGCATTCCATCGTGAGGTTCTACAGCCCAAATATTTTTGCATTAAATTTATTAATCTCAATTTTAGAATTGCTTTCCATTCTTTTATAGTACAAGAATCACCACCACAAAGTTGCTACGAAAACCAAGTTTATCACAGACCTAAGGTAATTCAACCCTTAGCAACAAAGGCATCCCTCTAAAGCCAATAACAACTTTTATACCAAATGTAAGCTTTAAACCTTTATCGTAAAGAAATGTTACACATTGTTTTTAAGAAAATAGAAAAGTAAACAATAGTATTCACAAATTTAACTTGAAAACCCTTAACCAGTAAAACCAACAAATGTTTAGAGTGTCACCTCTAATTATAATTGTATTAACTTCATCATTTACAATACAATACATAGGATTTTATGATGTAAAAAAAAAAATGCATTAACCTAGTTTAGATTATGACCCTGATTCATTAATCAAAATTAGAACATCATGGGCCAAAAAATGTAAACATAGACCAAAAACATCTCCACTTTTTTTATTTGTCAAGGTATTTTCCACCAAACCTTTAGATAGGGGGGGAGGCTTGTGCCCCTATTGATCTCATCAATATGCCCAAAACATGCATACAAAGTGTGGAGCTAACTATAAAAAATATATAATAAATACTTAACAAATAAGATAGGGCATATTGCTTTTAATTTTATATTATATATTATAATGTTTTTAATTTTCTTTAACTTCCTCCATTAGTCTCTAAAGATGTTGTCACCTAAATTTTCACATCTTTATAGGATAACATGAATGAAAATATTGTCAAATATAAGTTTATTTTTTCCCACAAATAGAACTCCATTAATTTTTAGAAATTTTCAAGACAAAAAAAGGCTTTTCATCATCCATTAATCCCTTTCTCAATGTTATAGTTATAGTCAAACTTATGATGAAGGTCAACTCCAAAATATTTGTATGAATCAACTTCCTCTAAGTTGGTGTTGTTATATAGAAAATCAGTGTAGTTAATCTTTTTAGATTTGATTATCATAACCTTTGCTTTATCAATGCTTATTTACATACTAGTGCTAGAGAAATCCTTGAGAATTTTAGTTTCTTGTCAAGATTAGACGAACAACTTGACATAAGAACAATATCATTGGTGTTAATAAGAATGGTTGTGATTATTGTAGCTAAAGTATGCTGACAAAACCTACTTTTTCCAAGCAGATCTCTACCTTGCCAATATAAATGTGAAAAAGGGTATGGGACAAGGGATAACATTTCTTAACTACTATGTACAATTAATTTCTTTTGACCAACCCTTAGAGTCCCTGAACATATTAATGAAAATTTCATTCAACCTTATCATACTAGCTCTCAAATGAAAAGGAACCTTGAACTCTTCTAATATATTCCAAAGGTTATTTCTAATAATTGTGTAAATTTTTTTTTAAAGTCAATGAAGCAACACAAAATATTAATTTTATTAATATTTTTTCTCTATGGTGATCTTGATTGTAGCTAGTTGGTCTATGATTAAATGCTAACTTTTAAAATGATTTTGGACTTCTTCCCTTTTCAACAACTTTATAGCCATATGATAATTTTATTTTCTATAATAATTCCATATAACTTGGCTAAAAGAGGGCTAAACACAATGATCTTATAATTGGAGGGTTTTTCTTTAACTCTTCTTTTAAAAATAGAAGCAACGTAGAATTGAGTCATTGGTTTAGTGAAGTCATTTTTAGCTACCAAATTAAAGAGCTTGTGAATGTAAGGGATAAGGATGACTCCTCCAATTTTTAGGATATATTCTTGATATCCTTCAATTCCATTAGATTTCCTTTTTTGCAAGTTGTTTAACCCCAAGTTGTTTAAAAACCAATTTCTTTGTAATAAGTGTTTGTATGTTTTTCATGGAATTATAAGATTCATAAATATTATTAAGGAAAGAATTCCAATCCCTCAAGGAAATCATGTTACTTTATTACGTTTTTTGAGTTAGAATTTGCTTAAATAATGTTTAATGATCAAATCTATAAAGGTGTAAACGCTTCTCTTGGTTTCGATTCATAGAATACACTTTTGTTTCTTTTAACTAGGGCTTTGAAAATATATATATTCTGAACTTGAATGGCCTTTTCAAAGACATCCCTAATGGATTTTCCAACAGTTTCAATATACTCTTTATCATATCAATGGTTGGCCACTTAATTTTACTTTTGACAAAAATTTTCAAGAGAGTATTTTCTTTTATTATTCAGAAGTTGAGTGTTCTATTGATAGAGTATTCTTCTAGCCCCAGTATAGCTCTGTAAGAGTGTTAAAAATTGATAAAAAGAAAGATTATAAGTGGTCCCATTGGCATGCTTTCAGACCTATCTCTTATCAACTAGATGTGGCACCCCAAATCTACCTACATGAATTGACTAATATTTCAACTCCCTAAACATTAAAATTAATTGGTTACATCAAACACCATAAATTCATTATCCTAATTTATAATGGCAACACTCATAACTTTGTTCGCAATCAAGTCATGCAAGAGACACATTGCTATATCCATGTAGTGAACAAATTTAGATCATGATTGTAAATGTTGACTCCATGTAATATGGAGATTGTTGTGAAAATGTGTCTTCAAAATTGTGATTATTCTTTGAAATCGTTGGGTCCCTATAATACTAGTGATTACCCCATTACTATTGTAGTTATACCCCTTATTAATATTGTTGTGCCCCGTAGAATCCCTCTATTGCTATTTTTGTGGCTTTATATTATTATTGTTAGGTCGCCTGGTTTATATTGTGACTCCTTAGACTCCTATATATAGAAAGGAGGTTTTGTCATTTGAATCATCCAAGAATTGTTCATTTATGTAATGTAAAGGAGGTTTCCCCCTCGAAGAGGCTAAGTTCTAAGGCGTTGATCTATCTTTTCTATCTTTTCTTGAGCTGGTTTCATAACATTTGGTATCAGAGCTTTGGATTCTAGGGTTTCGCTGCTCCAAAGAGGTCATCGTGGCATTTTCACTATAACGTTTTTTCTGTGATGTTTCAGAAGTCGCAAGAAAAAAACCCATTTGAGAAGAAATCGTGCTGAACCTTGGGTCTGAATTTCAGAGCTTTTCACGCGATATTTGCAGAGATATGATCTGAGGAAGTCGGTCTTTTTGCAGACTCCTGAATTACATTCCAAACAGGTGACCTGGGGAAAATCATCATAACTTTCTCTCTGGGGATCGGATTGAAATTTTGTAAGAAGGTGAAGAAAGAGGACGGACTGTAGTTCCTTGTATGCATTTTTCAGATCCAAAGGTCGAAACAGTGACTCGTGGCATGTCGTACAAGTTCGCTCTACTAAACTAGTCTATAATCAAGTCACTGTGGGAGATTTC
>APFE030599106.1:0-13509 GCA_000404065.3 Pinus taeda
GCGGTCCATCTCCAACCGAGAATGGGGAATTCGGAATTAAAACACAAGGTATCCAAAATATAAGCACTGTAATAAAATGGAGGGATTATCCTCTCACTGACTCTGGTCTGATTTCTATATTCTTTAATAGCAAGGGCAAGCTTATCCGAAAGGATAGTGGCCCAATCCATAATCCAACTGTTGATCGCCGCTTCCATGAGGGGAACCATTTCGATAGTAAAATGGCCGAATCATGCAGACCCCATAATCTACACATCATTATAGCGGCATAGCAATAAGGTGAACATAAGGAGTCGACTAAGTACTTACTAGAGGATTCATGTTTGTGCTTACTTGGATTCTGCCTCCAATCTTTGATAGGTTCAGACTCAATTTCATTCTCACTTGCGAATTGCTCCAGAAATGCGCTATTGTAGACTTTCTCTGGCATAGGCAAATGATACATTTGCCTCAAATCCTCTGGCTTGAAGGACCCAAAAATCCTTCCATCGTTTGCGACGAAAGTTCTGTCTGTGATAGGAATTTCTTCAATTGCCCACTTGATAATATCGGTGTATGGAAGCATTTGCTCTCTTGCCACTATCCTATGTAGGAAGGAGTCGGCCAAGTCCTTGAGAGTGCACTCTGATTTTTTGGTAGAATCTGCGGTAGCTTCTTCTACCACCTGCTCAGGTTTCTCGGCTTCTAGCAAATCATAAGTTCCTTGCCAAGTTGTTCTGGCAAGGCCCGCACATGTTGTATCTGATATCAAACCTTTCTTGCTGTTTACTATTAGTTGTGGCGCGGCTGGTGAATCAATAACGCCTGCAGCCTTCTTCTGCTTTTTACCCATTATGCCTGAGTTGCTTCGAAAATCTGTATTCTGCACAGAGAGGTGGTTTTGGCGTAATACTGAGATAACAATGAAACTCACAACTATAGTAAAATATAAAGAAGAACGTCGATATACTTTGCTTTTATTAAAACAGCGCGGAGACGATCTATAGGCAGATCTGAGGGAATGGATACATTAAGGGACCGTATAGGACCTGCCACCTTATAAATGCTCATTAGTGCGATATTTGCCGAAGGATCTTTTAAATCATGCAATGGGCGTACTGGCGGCCGAGCGGGGATGATTATGCCTTAATTGTCATTAATTCGGGCCTTCCAATCACTTTAACGACTTTTCTTTGAGAACTATGCCTTAACTTATCGGATCGGGCAGGGGCACGAGGATAGTTGTAACAATGCTATGAGTGCTGCCGATCGCCGATCGCCGATATCGCATCGGGGAAAGGCCTTTGAGCATTAAAGATTTAACAGGGGAAACCACCGATCGCCGATCACCGATATCGGATCGGGGAAAGGCCTATGAACAATATTTGCGATACGAAGGAGAATGCCGATCGCCGATATCGCCGATAGCTTTATCGGGTCGGGGCTTTGACGATGGGAGCAATAGTGGTGCACAAGGAAATGCCGATTGCCGATATCGCCGATAGCTTTATCGGGTCGGGGCTTTGACGATGGGCGCAATAGTGGTGCACAAGGAAATGCCGATCGCCGATATCGCCGATAGCTTTATTTCCAATATTTAAAGAGATATTGCTTTAGAAGGGGAGTTTATAAAGCGCTCCTTTGATTTGTTGGATTTTTACAAAGTAAGAGTTATTGAAATCATTTTTATTTTAAGAGGGACCCATTTCATATTTTAATGGTTTTGTAAATAAAAATAAATATGAAATGGGGGGTTGTTTGCAAGGCACAATAGGTTATAGTGTTCCAACATCAGACATCACTTAGGCAGATTCTGGTCCCGATAACGGAACCATTTGTTGGCTTATTGGGCCCTGACCCAGGTTCAGAAGAGTTATTTAGCCAAACAAATCCCGCAGCTACCGGCCCTTTCGGGAACAACCCGTGGAGCGCGGACTGAGGTCTCACCCGAGGTAGCAGGGAAGGGTGCTAGAACTAGGTTTCCACACCCTTGGGATGTCTTGATGGGGTCTTGAGGGTTCACGTGCCATTCTGTGGCCCTGTACTACTCTGCTTCTGCGCAGATCCAAAACAAGGCAACTCCTTGATACTTATTACTAATGAGTTGTTATAGCTCAGATCTACCTTTTACGGTCTTTAAGCAAACATTTAATAGAGATAACCAGTTTGCGCAACCAGAAAAGTTATAGATTTGCATAAACTCATAACAAAAGCATAAGAGCACAGATCAAACAGATATATCAACCATAAATTAAGCAGATCCACAATATTTCAAATTCAACACAATATTTCAGAACCAACTTATCTTTATTCTACTCTTTCTCCCATACATATAGATCTGCCTTGCGCACTTAGCTACAGGGGTCTGTGCACATAGCTGCGAACTCTACCAGGCCTCTACACACACAGTCGCAGAGCCTCTATCTACCGACCAACACCCTTGACTTGAACTTAGAGACGCAGAATATACTATCTTCACAGACCCATAGCACTAAGATTCATTTAAACCCGAAAAAAATGCCTTCTACCCTTAGAGCCTTGCTCTATTTATACATTCCCATGGTCCGCAGACCATGGCCAGGCCGACTTACTTCCTATTATTCTATATTATTTCTTGGGCGGACAACCCTTTGACTCGACCTATTATATTTCGCGCTCCACATATTTCGGAGTTTTACAATATTTTCATCCTAAATTATAGGCTTTAAGCCCCAAAACTGTTACGCAGGACCTCCGCTACCCAACAAAGACCTCTGTTAACCCATGCTAAAAAATAGCAAAAAATTACTGGTCTAAAATCTAGAAATCTAAGAACTAGTGAGCTAGTAAATCTATCAAATGCCTACCCTAATCAAGTGAAAATGAAATGGGGTTATTTTTGTTATTAACTAGAATATTTTTGTGATCTAATTCAATTGGAATCAACTCAGTGAAACTCGTTATCATGCTCTAAAAAATAGCAGAAATTTACTGTTATTTGCCAGAAGGGACTTCCAGAAATCTAGATTTGGGAATAAGCAAACTAATCCAAGTAGGTCAATGATTACTATAACCTTCCAAAGCTATTCCAAGGATGAAATGATGCTTGTGATCCTAAAAAAGAACTTACTTCAACCATTTAACCCAATCACACAACAAGAAATCATCAATACTAAATGTAGAAATACAAAACAAGAATAAGAGATGCATGTGAATAAGAAGTAAAAAGAAGAAAAGCAAATAATACAAAAGGGCTTTGAGGCTCATGGGATGGTGAAGCCCAAGGAAACTCAGATTCCTATAAAGGAGACCAAGATTTGGAAGCTAAACATGGCACCAATCTTCATTATTTCCATCAATACAATTACATCCCTGGAGAAAATGGAAGTGAAGCTACAAAAATACGAGTTCTCTCCACCAGAAGACTAAAAAAAATCTTCCCCTAGAGGCAATTCAACTTGGTACTTATACAAAATGATTAGGAAGCATTCCCCATGAAAGGAGGAATCTTTCCCCACCAAAATCCCTTGATTAGTGGATCTGGTTCCCAATACTGGGAATCTACATTAAATGGCAAGGAACACATTCCTAGATTTTCTCAACCATTGGAGCTCCAAAATATATACCGTAATTCCAAAATATCTTGTTGATTTATTATTTAATATTGATCCTCCTATAGTAGGGAGAAAGTCCCTAAATTATCTCCTCCTTCAAATCTTCATAGTCTTCCCAATATTCTCATAATATTCCACAAAAATAAGTAATATTAGGCACAAATATACAATTACCCATAAACCTTCCTAATGAACATATTAAAGTTAAAAATACATTATGTAATGCAAAAAGAGAGGTTTAATGTATTGAAGGATGATCACATGGGCCTTAATCTATGTCTAATTTAAAGGAATGTGTCTTAATTTATGTCTAATTTAGAGGCCCATCACGTTCCATCTCCTAGGGTTAGGGTTTTGGTTGTTTAGTGTTTCCCTTTATTGTTTAATAATAAAAAGGCCCTTGAGCCTCATTTTAACACAGTTTAAAGGCATGTAGCCACCACATCTCTTCTCATAGATAAGCTACCATTGCCCGAGCTAGTTTATTTCCATTTTGTATGTAAGCATATTTCAGTTCTTTGGTATTAATGAAATGAAGATTTATTTTTGTTGCTTATCTGTGTTTATGTTTATATCTTTATTTAGTTTTGTTCTTGCATAATTCTAGATCAGTGGTATCACAGCAGTATGTTCTTTCTCTGTGTTTCTATTCATGTCCCTAACAAGGTTGGGGTATAAGGAGTTAGGGATCGAACTAGTTGAACCTTTGCAAGATCGTCATTGCCAACCCTGTTGACCTCCCATGGCAGAAGAAAAGAAAGGTGATGGAGCAGGAGATACTTTCAAAATATTGCTCGAAGAAGCCCTCGAGCGAGAAATGAATGCGATGATGGAAAACTTTGCCTAGATTCTTTAGCAGATGCCCACACACAATGCATCTTCATCCGAAAGTCACTCTGGAGGTGCCACTCCATTTCAAGTACAAGTGAACTTTGGCATTCCCATATTTGAAGGCTAGATAGATGTAGATGTCCTAGATAAATGGTTAATTGTGTTGGAAGGATGTTTTTCGCTTCATGAATTTTCCAATAAGGAAAAGATTATACTTTTATTCCTCAAAGCCAGCCCCCACATGAAGGATTGGTGGGAGACCTACTGTGAGTATAGGGGCGAGAGGGAATGCCTACTCTATCTAGTTGCACCAACTTGGAATTATTTCTGAGACACTATCAAGGAACAATACTACCCTGTTGGGAGCTACGACGACAAGTAATGACATTGTGGCTGCAAAGGGATCAAGATGTGCATGAGCCAACGAATTTTTTTCATACCCTATGCACAAAGTTTTGTATCAAAGGTTTTGAGAAACATCTAGTGCTCAAGTATCGTAGTTGTTTGCATAAATGCATTCAAGAGGAAATGGAGTTCTTGGACATCTCCTTGCTTTATGTATCATATCGATATCCTACCAAGATTGAGTATAAATTCAAGAAGAAGAAGTGAGAATTTGGATCTGGGAACCCAAAGTAGAGCAAAGGAGCCCCCAAGTCATAGAGAAAAAGGAAAATCTAGGCCACGACCCCCAAGGACAACTCCTCAAAGTCGCAAGCCAAGAATAATGGGAAGGTGAAGAAGGACACCAACAAGTGGTGTGAGTTCCATAAAAATACCACTCACAACCCAAACAAATGTCACACAAAGTAGGCACTAGTGGCCAAGCTAAAATACTTAGAGATGGATATATGCTCTGATTCTAATTTGAAACCTAACAAGGGAACTGTATTAGAAAATAGAGAGAAAGTAGAGAGATCCATTAAACACAACACCAAACATTGTATCTTTTATTGATCTCAAGAGTTACATATTTATAGTATCTAGATCACTGACAATGACACATCTAGATAGCTATTACAACTCACACATACAAAACTGACTACTTCTAGATTGACACCTAGGACTCACAATGACAACTAATACATTACATGGAGGCATTACTTCCAACACCCTCCCTTAATGCTTACATGTAGAAAATATAAAAAAACAAACATTACAACAATAAATAAATCTTTGTCAAACTTGTCTCATTTGGTCATTATCAGCACCCACATACACTTTGGAATCTTGCAAACACCACTCTTTCACCACCACATCTTCGAGCTGTCACTTGACCTCCATTAAAACGTAACTGCCTCTGACCATCATTAATGAACTTTGCATAATTGACGCGTCACAACCTCCCGAAGCGCAACGGGTCAGTCTCGATACTGAACCATCCTATGGAACTTCCACCATCTATGAATCCACGGTCCTCCGCAACCTTCACTAGTTATCTAGGATAGCATTCTGGGTACATAATGTCTTCAACATACAATTCTATGACTTGACCTTATAAAATAACTTGTCTTGATGCTCCCAGCGCATGACAGGTCACACCATATTGACCTTATTAAGAACTACCTATGAATAATGCTTCTGAAGCACGATGGGTCACATTACTCTATTGAATAATTGGCCTGTTCTTTGCAGTTCCACATCATTTGATTCTTACCAACAACTCCTCTTCACATTAAAATTTCTACCCACAATTACTCTTTTTTCCATATAAATTAAAACTCCTCGCACCAATCAAATATATCTCAAAATAACCTTAAAATAAAGCTAAAAATAAGAAACGTTTTCACAAATCAAAAGAAACGTGCCCAATTCATGCGTCTGTCTTTAAAACAATATCCACATAATAAAGTTTTTAAATCAATCTTGTTTTATTCCACGCCAGCTCTGGCTCGACGAATTAAGTCAAATGATCCACAACTATATGCAAATTGATTGATCCAGCATGTTCCAAATGCATTCGACCTCTTTCCTCTAGAAAATCGACTAGGTGACTGGAGTGACTAAATCACAGTTTTCGCTCCAGCGGCTAAATCACTGGAGCAGTTATTCCTTATTTGATAGCGTGCGGGTAGCTTCACTTAAGTAGGGGATAAGCAAGAGCTCACATAAGGAGGTGTAACACTGAGGGAATATTCTAAAAAGAAGTTCCACAATGGCTCAAGATCTGATCACCACTTTTCAAGCACAGTCCTGATGTTGAAATATTTCTTCAAATTTCGTATTTTCTTCTACAAATTTCTGATTCGCAGTGTTGATTACCACTGGCAATGATAATGTTGGCATGCACATTTGGTGCTTCTGCCCTCACAACAACTTATTTCCAGAATTCACACGGAAAACTTCCAATCTTCTCATAGATCTAATTGATCTCAGCCACCAAGGCACAATGACATTCAATAATAAACCAAGAGTGATGAAAACATATGGAACAATCTTAAACATGCATTACACACACAGAAAATAAATTCACACACTAAACTAATTTATGTACGAAAACAATAACACTCAAAGATCTCTCATCTTCCTGGCCTTCCTATAAAGGAATCAAGCCAGAATTGGCTCTGATACCATATTAGAACATAGAGAGATAGCATAGAGATCCATTAAGCACAATACCAAACACCATATCTTTTATTGATCTCAACAGTTACATATTTATAGTATCTAGATCACTGACAACGACACATCTAGATAGCTATTACAACTCACACATAGGAAACTGACTACTTCTAGATTGACACCTAGGGACTCACCATGACATCTAACAGATTACATGGAAGCATTACTTCCAACAAACTGACAAGGGAAATCAGAGCATTGACACAAAACCCACTAAGATGGTAGCCGCCACCAAGCTCGAAAAGGCGGAACCTGAGGATCTAGAGGAGGGGGAGTGCCTCTTCCACTCATATATGTGGGTAAAGTGTTCATCATTATAGTTCATTATTGACAGCGGGAACCAG
The DNA here is from genome assembly GCA_000404065.3 of Pinus taeda. Lineage (NCBI taxonomy): Eukaryota > Viridiplantae > Streptophyta > Pinopsida > Pinales > Pinaceae > Pinus > Pinus taeda. The sequence goes on from APFE030599106.1 coordinate 7,370, forward strand.
AATAAATTGATCTCAATCGAGGCCGTTAAGGGATTGAAGTTTCCAACAACACCACACCCAAATTCGTACACCATCGGGTGGCTCCCCCAAGGGTGATATCTTCATGTTAGCCAACAGTGTCACCTGCATTATAGCATCAATCCCCTTGAAGATGAGGTATTGTACGATGTTGCCTCTCTAGAAGTCTGTGATGTTTTATTAGTTTAGCAATACTTATGGAAGCGTCATGTTGTATATGAATCAAGACCTCGTTTCGTTATTATTACTTTGGATCAGAAACTATAAAGGATACTAGATGTAGCATCGCCTACCACTTTTTCTTTGATTTCTGCTAAACAATGTAGTAAGATCATTTCCCAAACTGAGAAATGTGTTTCCCTCGTGATTCACCCTCAAATAAAGAGGGAGATTATGGCCACATCCACGACAGTAGCAGATGGACAAGGTTGTGGAGAAGTACAGAGACATCTTCACCTCGTCGAAAGGGGTACCCCTACGCTATCAAGTCAAGCACTCCATTGATATGACCTTAGGTGTGTTGCTACCTAATGGACCAATCTACTGATGCTCTGTTCTAGAGAATGATGAAATCAAAAGGCAGATTTGGGAGTTGTTGCAGAAAGGGAACACTAAGCCAAGTTCATCACCTTTTGGGAGCCCAATCATGTTGGTATAGAGGAAGGATAGAACCTAGAGGCTCTCTATTGACTATCAGATGTTGAATAAGATCATTGTCCACAATAGGTATCCAATCCCACGAATTCATGACCTTATGTTCAGCTCAAGGGGGCCAAATATTTTAGCAAGATTGACTTGAAGTCTGGTTATCACTAAGTGTTAATTGAAACCTCTGGTTTGTAGAAGACCACCTTCAAATCCAAGGAGGGCCTTTTTAAATGGTTGGGCATGCCTTTCAGGTTGACAAATGCCCCTGCAACCTTCATGAGGCTGATGGATAACATCTTGTGGCCCGCCACCAACTTGTTCATGGCAGTGTATTTGGACAACATCCTGATCTTCAGCTAGAGTTGGGAAAAGCACCTACACCATATTCGACAGGTACTCCAAACCTTGCAACAACACAAACTCTATGCCACTTTGGAGAAATTCACTTTTGGTATGACCCAGTATCAATATATAAGGTACATTATTCATGAGAGAGGTTTGCATGTGAAGCCAGCAAGATACAAGTTATTCGGGATTGGCTAGCCCCAACCACTCTAACAAAGCTCCGCAACTTTCTAGGACTTGCCAATTTCTATCGTAGGTTCGAGTTTGGATTCTTTCATATCACTTGGCCTTTGAGTCAAGTCACCAAGGGCAGAGTGAAAGAAAAGTTATTTTGTTTTGAATCCCAACATAAGGTTTTTTTTGAGTTGAAGCATGACCCCTACCCTACACCAGTGCTCACATTACCATACCTACAACAACCATTTGAAATTTAGATAGAGGCCTCTGACTATGCTATTGGTGGAGTTCTTACTTAGCAGGGGCATTTGGTGGCATATCACAATAAGACACTTTCAAATACAATCTGAAAGTATCACACCTATGAAAAAGAGATGTATTTCATTGTGCAGGCCTGCCAACAATGAAAGAGTTACATTAAGGGGAAGGAAACGATCATCCACATAGATCACTGACCCCTACAGTTCATACAGACACAAGGAAAGTTGCAGAACGATTTCCATCAGAAATGGTCCACTTATCCTCAATAATTCCATTTGAACATTACGTACAAGAAGGGAAACACCAATAATGTTGCAGACTTCCTCAACTGAATGTCGGTTATGTTGTTGACCAATGTGCTCGACTCTTATGGACATGAGACTTTGGGATGGCCGCATATTTTCAAGAGTGATCCAGAATTCGACACGACATACCAAATGCTCCTAGAAGGTAATAAAGTTTGAAACTTTCACTTCTAGGACACATTGTTATGCCACTTGGGACACCTTTGTGTTCTTTCAAGAGAGTGTGCCAAGCTGATTTGGGAGAAGCACTACAATTGGGTCGCTGGACATTTTAGGGTAGAAAAAATAGTGGTATTGCTGAAAAAAAAAAAATTATTAATCGAACCTTTGACAGCATGTTGAGAAGTACATCAAATCATGCACCGCCTGCACCATTTTCAAACCTACAGTCAAGAAAAAAGGCATATATACTCCTAGCCAGCCTTTGGAATCCATCTCTGGATTACCTGTTAGGCCTCTCTTCTACCAAGCATGGCAATGACTGTGTTTTCCTCATCATCGACAAATTCTCTAAGATGGCCATACTCGTGGCCTGCAATAAGAGTACCACAATATAAGAAACTGCCAAACTCTTCTTTTAACAAGTGTGGGTACAGTTTTGGATCTCACAATCCATTATCTTAGATTGGGACAACAGGTTTCTAAGTAAATTTTGGTCAAGCCTTTGGTCGTTGTTGGATACCAAACTCACTAAGTCCACGACCTTCCACCACCAAACTGATGGCCAAATAGAGGTCGTCAACAAATTGATCATGCACATCCTCTGCATGTACCACTCAAAGCATCCACACACATGGGATGAAGCCTCCCCTATGTTCAACAAAGCTCTCCACAACTCATGTGGCCATAGCCCCTTTCAGGTGAGGTTGGGATTCCAACCACTATATCCCATTAATGTTGTCATACCAATGGAAACTACTCAGGTAGATTCATCTCATGTCCAGTCCGAAGCTAATAGAGCTACCAGCTTCATTGAACACATTTAACACATTTTCCAACAGCTTCATGACATATTGGACAGAGCAAATGCTAAGTATAAACAACGTCATGAACAACATTGGGTGCCACACAAGTTCCAGGTGAGTGATAAAGCTTGGTTACATTTGCAGAAAGAGCACCTTGTTGGGCTCCACCGCAAGCTTTTCCCGCTCCGATATGGGCCTTACACCATCACTGAGGATGTGGGAGACAATGCTTTCGAGCTCAACATTCCATCATTCCTTTTCCTGCACTCAGTATTCAATGTGGTTCGACTACGAACATACTTCCCTCCATTGTTGGACACACCAAACATTGTTGAACAACTAACACTCACAGAGCTCAACCCAAGCTGTATCGAACAGGCCATGAACGATAGGATCATGGACACAAAGATCAAGAACACTTGCCAGCATAGGATCTAGCTATATCAAGTTGTCAAAGCAGACCAACTCCTTCACCAAGGCAAGTCGCTCACCACGGACCAAGTTCAACAAAAATTTCATCACTTCATGAAGGCTCTACACGCAATGGAGACCATTACTTCCTAAGGGGGGAGGACTGATCCAGGTGGATATTGGTAGACACCCGACTATTCCACTTGGACCTCAAGCTAGTTTCATTAGTTTCCTTGATTATAGCACAATTTACTATTTTTAGTAGCTTTTTGGGTCTTGAATTTCTGGAGTTGTTTTGACCCGCTAAACGACGTATCCTTTCTAACAAGGTATCGTACATTCTAAATGGAGATCATATGACCAAGTTATGACCTCGAGAAGTTGGTGGTCCAACTAACCCCAACAAGGTCCACAAACTCTTGGCATTCCATCTCCTAGGGTTAGGGTTTTGGTTGTTTAGGGTTTCCCTTTGTTGTTCAATAATAAAAAGGCCCTTGGGCCTTAGTGTAACATAGTTCAGAGGCATGTAACCGCCACATCATTCTCAGAGATAAGTTGACATTGCCTGAGGTAGCTTATTTCTATTTTATATGTAAACATATTTCATTTCTTTGGTATTAATGTATGAAGATTTTATTTATGTTGCTTCTCTGTGTTTATATTTATATTTGTATTCTATTTTGTTCCTACATAAGTCAGATCATCTATGACATGTTCTAGTTAAGAGTTCAAGTTCACTGAGGATTCTTTGGCTTTTATCTTCAATAATTTGGTACTTCTTTATTGGAGAGGGATTCTATTATTATCTTCCATTGGATTGATGTCATATGCCCAATTTCATCTCCATATTTTGAGCACTCGCATTTTTCTCTCTTTTGAAGAGGAGTTTTTTTCCAATGAGTTTCTTCCGTTTTCTCTACTCTTTCAAAAATGAGCATTTACCAATGCCCAAAAATCTTAGCATGAAAGAATTTGTCAAAATTATAACACTATAAACATTGAAGATGAAAAACATTATTAAGCTTAAATCTCATTTTCAAAAGATTTATAGCAATGTCAATCTCAGTAAGTTTTCACTTAATAAAATAATGATAATCTTAAAAAAAATCATAATATTTTTTGAATTTCTTAAAATTTAATATATGAATTTGATCTTAATAAATATTAATTTAGGTTATTATCATTATCATTAATATAAAATGAACATATGTTAGGATAATAATATAATATTAATATCCAATATAATACTATGTAAATTTCATTTTATAAAATTCATACTAGTTTTTAAAGTTTTTGTATCTAGTAAAAATACATCTAAATGGTTAAACCACCTTTATTGGTCGCAAAAGAATTTTAAATCGTTTTTGCCAAACAAATTCAAGCATTATCCATCAAAATCCAGAATTGGTGGTACTGACATTTGCTGTTAAATTACAGCAATGGTGCTGACAACCTTTACTATTAGATGTAGAATGGAAGGAATCCCCAACATCTATTTATTGTTACTGAAAACGCAAAGCCGTCTGGTGTGCGGGGCGCCGGGAACGGTGGGATCGCTGGTCGCTACTGGCAACCTGGAATAGTACAAAAGTTCCGGTCAGTTTCCTGAATTTTCTTTACGGCAGCAGGACTCAGAGTGCCACGTGAAAATTCTGAACCTTGAGAAATAGTTTAGGAAGATAACTGCATGATCTAATGGAATTTCGATACTAATAATACATAAAGCTGTGCTCCCACCATTAGCATCAAAGTGGAATAGAAAATATAGAGATAGCTGCACAGTTTTGTACCGAAACAAATTCGAGAATCCACACCTTACACTTACAAATTACAAATTAATTATATTGATTTTACATTGTAAGACATTATATTATATAAATTAGATAGTTATTAAAATATTTACATATAATTTAAGATTGGAATGAAGTGAAAATAGAAAATATATTTTGAAATTGTTTTTGAGTAGAGAAGTTTATTCTACAGCTTCGTATGATGTGTACTCCTTATGATGTGTAAAAATGTCTGCCCATCATCAAATTGAAATTTTGCATACGCTAACAAAATATATTTTGTAATAAGAGCTTCGGCGTAAATCACATGAGAAAGACCTTTGTCGACGCGTTTCGAACCAACAAGTGTGGTTCATCGTCAGGACAAGTTGAAGACAGATCTGGCATAGCAAGTTAAATAGACATAGCAGAGACTCTAACGGCTATAAAACGGCTATAATTGACCCTAGGACCAAGGTAACAAATTATAATAATAAATTTGAAATTTTTATTATTTTATAATATTAATATTATTTTATTTCTAGAAATAAGTAAAATTAGTATCACACGACATATATTTGAATAAAAATCTTTATGTTATTAATAAATTAATACTAATAGAGGCCATTCATATTCCTAAAAAATGGGATGTTAGGAGTAAATGAATAAATATATAATTCTAATGGTCATAGGTTCTTAAATTAATAACTAACTCTATGTGTAAATTATTATTAAAAGTATGTTAATTCGTTAGTAAAATTATAATTCTTACCTTTTATGTAATATCCTATTTTATTTGTTTATAAGGTTATTAAATAAATAATTAATATTATCTTTTTCTTTTTACGAGGTTGAATTTGACCCTAGGACTTAGGTAACATAATAAATTTAATATTTTTATTATTGATATTATTTTATTAGGTAACAAAGTAAATTTAATATTTTTATTATTGATATTATTTTATTAGTATTACAAGTAATATATTTCAATAAATATTTTTATGTTATTAATAAATTAATCCTAAAGGAGACCTTGAATTCAATTCATATTCATAAAAACGGGATGTTAGGAGAAAATGAGAAAATATATAATTCTAATGGTCATAGGTTCTTAAATTAATAACTAACTCTATGTGTAAATTATTATTAAAAGTATGTTAATTCGTTAGTAAAATTATAATTCTTACCTTTTACATAAAAGGTAAGAATTATAATTTTACTAACGAATTAACATACTTTTA
>APFE030599106.1:24754-83692 GCA_000404065.3 Pinus taeda
TGTATGTCTTTTATTTTCCTCTGCGCCTTTTATTTTCGGCGCACTATTTACTCTAACAATGGGCAGTATATGTTGGAATGAGTAACCTAGTCACTGGCCACAAAAGAGTCGCAAATCTATTCTAAACACTAAAATTTAATTGGTGATGAGATTTTCTTTGATATGGTTTGTATTGGTATGGGTGACACTTCATTATATCGTGAATATAAATTTAGATATCACAATTATTCAAGCGATGTGTAACTCTTACCGTAGAAGCCAAACTTTCTCCGGTAACGTCGATTCCAAGTCTTTGGTGACAGTGACAATGACCACTGTCATGATGTTGCCTATAAGAACTTTCCTAGAATTGATTGATGTTTCCTGGATACGAAAGAGACTAGAAATTAATTGTATTGTCATAGTGAGTTACATAAATATACTCCAGCACTGAGCATGTTCCACCTGTGTGCTAGCTCTTTAATGATCTTATTCTAAATGAAAGTGGAAGACTAACTTGTTGTTCCTTGAGCGGAGTTGCAGCAAGTCCATAAGTTTTCTCTTTGGTTTGTGATAAGAGTCATAGTTCGAAGCCCATCTCCAAAGAAAAGTTGAGATTTTCATTGCTACATCAGGTTGACTGATTGGAAGGCATAGAAATTTACTCAAAATGACATATATTGTGCTAGATAAAGTTGGTCGTATGCTAGACATGGGATCTGAACCAATGTTATGCCAAATTGGATAGTTAATTTCTGTATTGACGATAATTGAGCACGAAAGTCTTGAGTTTCAAGACATTCTTCTCTATAACATTTTACCAGCTTTCCATTGAGTAGTACATGGAGGATGAGAAAGTAATTATATTTTGCTTGGCGAAAACTTGAAGAACAGATACATCTGGAAGATAAATACAGCTTGAAATCTCTAAAATATTTCCATGGAAAGAAACTTCACTTTTAAAAAGATATTTGTTTCAAAAAATTTCACTTTGAAGGTATTAAAAGGGTCTGGCGTTGCTTTGGCTACTATCAGTCTTTTAGACATGATCCAATATCTAACATGGAGGGGTATGGATGATTCATCTAGAGGCTATATACACTTGTGTGGAAGGTGATGGAAATGTCCCCTCTACAACTAAGATCGATGGTCGTTTAAAGAGTAAGATGTGATTTCTGGAAGAGAGGTCAACTAAATACATGTCAAAATTTCACTCTAATGGTCACTGTATATTTTGTGGTTTTGAAGTCGAAAGCAGAACGATGGAGTTAGTTGAAACAAAAGCTCGATTAATTCTTGAACTCCAAGACAATAAGATGATGGAAGAGACGGCCACACAATGTCTCATCATAAGTGTTTTTCAGCCAAAAATTATTCAAAAGATAGCAAAGAAGCACACAATGCATATGTCAAAAGCATCAGAAAAAAGTGGTCGGTTTGGATAGTTTAACAACTGGGTCTGGCGTTAAGAGATTGAAATGGGATTTGAAAGATGAAAGTGTACTTGCTTCTTTTGTAAAAGACGCTATGAATGTTCCCTCTGCACCACTGCATTTTTGGTTTGTCGAGCCTATCTGCTGGAAAATCCATCCCACTATATACGATAAATTCGAATATAACATGGGTCGATAATAAATTGACTTAGCCCACCAAGTAATTTGCATATTATGCACCGAGAAGATGCACCATCAGAAGCCGGTTACGCCTCTTGCAAGTGCCAAAATAATCGACGGTCCCCAGCGTTCCATGCTTTAGATTAATGGATTTCTGATGAGTCTACACTGTCGAATTTTAAATGAAGGGAACCCATGGGAAAGGCTTGTATTGTAAAACTTCTCATGTCAAGATCTATGCTACAGATTCATTCCAAAGGATACTCTCACATTTCCCGAAACTGCTAGACAACCCGTGGCATAGTGGTTTCCGGTTTCTACAACACCATCCATTGTTTGTTGACGTACGCATGGCCCGTGGCATAGTGGTTTTCGGTTTCTACAACACCATCCATTTTTTGTTGACGTACGCATGGCAACAACTGGGACCGTCCAACCTTCATTTCATTCCCAATATTGCTTTTTATACATGTCTTTGTCTTGGCACAAAAAGCCCATAGTCTGTTTTATAAACTTTGTAAAAAGGGTGAGATATTACGAAGGTGGATTTTTAATATACATATATATAGTTTGCTATATATAATGTTAAAAGCAATTAAATATTTTAACTTTATTCGTAAAGTAAAGACAGTTTTATGATTGCCAACCCAATCAGTTTTTAAAATTGATTTTGGCAGTTAATTCCGAAGAGGGGATAAAAGTTTGTAAGAAAAGCTTGGTAAGGGTTTGGAATCTTAGATTTGGAAAGGAATGTAATGATGTAAGTCTTAAGAAAATTATTAATGAAATACCAGTTTGATTTTAATATTGGATAAATTGTAGTGTAGTTTAATTTTTTTTCCATGTTTACCATTTTATTTATGTTTTTTTTGGTTAGATAAGTATATGGAGGGCCATTTAAATTAGGATTATGAATTTATCTGATAAATGGTATTCAGGTTTTAGTTTAAATTTCTTAATGGGCACTTTATTTTTGTATAAATTCATTCACAATTTCTTGTTCTTCTCACCATTCTTTCTACACGGTTAAAGCTGATATTCTTGGGTGCCTAAGTTATAAAACCTTCTCCTTTATATTTCCTTTAGCCATCTTTTTAATTGAAAACCATGCAATCCTCATTAGCCTTTGCCATTCTAGTTGGAAATGATAGGCTTTTTAACTAGAAAGATCAAGTACATCTCATATGATCTTGCTCCAACCAGATTTCTTAAAGTTTGTATAAATCAATTTTTGTATGTCTTGGGCACTTGTTCTTCCTCATTGGTCTTTGCCATTCTAGTTGGAAATGGTAGGTTTTTGAACTAGAAAGATCCATTGCATCTCTTATGATCTTGCTCCAACCAACTTTCTTAAAGTTTGTATAAATCAATTTGTATATGTCCTGGGCACTTGTTCTCGTAGCTAGGAACTATCTCTGGGGAACAACATTTCCAAAGATAGATTGTAACCTTCATTATACTTAAAGAGAGACATGGATCTTATCATGGCCCCAGGAGTGCATGGATTAAGACACACCATGGATCTTTGAACCCTCTCTTATATTAGTTAAGTAGTTGATAATGTATTTAAATTAACCAAATGAATTATTTAGAAATGAAAAAATTCACCACATGCAAGAGACACAATGTAAAATGGGTGTCCTCTAGCATAACGCCCAATTCATATAATCAATAATAAACTATGTGACATAAATCAGCCAAAACCTCACTTTTTATATCGACATGGACCAACCAAGCTAGCCCCCAATTTCAATGCTTTGAGAAAACCCCAAAATGCTTATGTTTCCAAACCCCAAAATTTGGCTTATTACTTAACCCTAAAATTGGGCCCCTTTCAAAACCAAAAAAATTGGCTCCTTTCCTAATCCCAAAATTTGGGTCACTCATTCCATCACTTGGCAGAGCCACATAGCTCATCCTGAATCAAAGGAACCACAACACCCAAACTCACATACCTCTGCCTTGTGGGTAATGCACAACCACTTTATGTATTATCTGTTGTATGTGCCTACCATCATGTGAACTCACAGTGATGCCAAATCTGCAATGTGTGCCCTCCATCATGCCAACTATGCAATGTGTGCCCTCCATCATGTCAATCTATAACCTGTATGAAATATGAAATATCAGACTTACAAGAATTAAACTTCAAATTTGTATTAAATTAAATATCAGAGTTACAACTTATGTATTGATTAGAAGAATTCACATCTATCCCTCAAGGGTATTATAGATCCCTTTCCAAGGTAATTCACATAGACTGGAGGCATTATACTTATTGTGAGTTTTCCTTTCTTTGCTTTTCCAAGTTGTGTAGGATACTTTATGCTATTATTTATGAAATGTCTTCTTGGGATCCATATTTAGGGAATTTCCCGTTGCCTTTTAAGGAGGATCCTTAAGATTTATCGTTAATTGTCTTTCAAGACAGATCAAGAATAAAATCTTCTTTTTCTTCTAGGTTGTCATCTTCATCCATGTCTTTCTTTGGGAATGCTCTTTTTAGGTGTCCATAAGCTTTGAATATAAAACATCTGAATAAATTATTAACATAATATAATTGTTATCTATAAGACCATCTCAATATTACATGTATCCCATCTTGGTGTCCAATACCCAAATTAATTCTACATATATTTTTTCCATTATTATTGATTTTTTCCCAAAATCATTTCACATAAATGTTTTGGAATCTACACATTTTGTTTCTATTACTTTGAAAACCCTTTTTCCCATAATGTGAGAAGAAGGGAGGAAGGTATGGAAGCTTTACCTATATGGAAATGTTTTGGATTATTCCTTTATAGGTAAAAACAAATATACACTAACTTTAAAGAGAGTATAAAATTGGACCAATACCTATCATCATTGTTTATGTTGTATATGTCATTATCATTCTTAAAGATGAAAGTGATTCATTCTCTCACGAGAATATGGAACACCAAGGTTTATCCACATTATTGCTTCCAAACTTTTCCTATGCATTGGGATTTTTTTAAATGTCTTCTTTTAAAATTAGCTTCATCTTTTCATTAAATGTACCACATGTCTTTCTTCTTCTTCCCTGCTTTCTCTCTAGAATCATGGTCGCAACATTGTCTTTTGTTGTCTAATATTTTTTCTTTCTTGACCACTAACTACTACATATAAACTCATCATGAGGAAGACCAATGACATGAATATTTTTTGAAAACCTCATATTTAAGGGTTTTGAATTTGAAAAACTATATAATAAAGAACTCAAAGATAGAGAATAATGGTTACCTATGAGCTTCCAAATGTCTCTCCTATATGCCTTCCTTTGATGGTTAACTTGCATTCCTCTCTTCCTTTAAAACAATGTGGTTATGGGTTTCAAAAATATTGGAGTATGTGGAAAAATAATTCCTATGCACCTTGAGGATTGAAAATAAATTATCGAAATCCCACCTCTACTAATGATGTGCTAAAATTACATACTCTAAATGGATTGCAATGTTTGTTAATATGAATCAACCCATAATTTTTGTGGGTTTCTTTGTTACTACTAGTGAAGATATCTATGTACACTTGATAGATCGAAGAGAGACCCAAACATGTGGATCACCATATTTTGGAGTGATTTCAAATTGTCATTCCCTTTTTATTTCATGAAGACTTGCACTTGCTCTTTTGGGGTGAACAACATTGCTTTTGATTTAATTAGTGTATCTTTTCTCTGGGCTTGGCCTCAATTAAGGTATGCATAGTTAATCCTATTAAAGCTAAAAACCTCCTCTTATTAATTCTTCTTGATAAGTGCTACTCTAAACAAATCTTTCTTTTCCTTGTGAAAGTAAAATGAAATTCCAACACTTTGGGTTAAAAGAAAAATTCATCAACACTTCTTGATAAGGTCCATCTCTATTTATTTTCCAAAGAAAATCTCATAAGAAAACTCAAGCGACACTTATTCATATCCATAAATGACATTCTTAGTAAACTCTTTATCATAAATTAACGTTTCTCGACTAGGGAGATTTCAACTTTCACTTACATAGAATTAGTGAAATAGCCACCAACATTGACAACAATAACATTATACACACAGACACACACACACACTTGTGATCTCACTCTTCTCTAAAATATTTAAATGGAGAGTGGCTCAACCACTAGTGTTTAATTTGACCATTTCACCTATGGCTTCCCCATTCACAACATGTCTTTTTATGGATGGTTTAATTAATTGAGCTAGCTTGTTATAGTTTATTTATATAAACCAAACCCTAAGGGTTAGCTCAATTAAGGGATAATTTTATTAGATATCATTTCTTGGGATTCAACTGTGTTAAGTAAGTCATTCATCTATGACCATTTCCATTAGAGGTAGCCGTAACTGACTAATTCCTCATGATTTTTGAATAGTCCACTTAGCACTCATTGCATCGGGTGATGCTCATAGGGGTGAAGATGATTTTTGAATAGTCCACTTAGCACTCATTGCATCAGGTGATGCTCACAGGGGTGAAGAACTGGGATTGAAACTAGTGAAATAAATCACATAGCGTCAATCATCATGGGCTTGCACGATGCTCACGGGCTTGCATGTCATTCATCTATGACCATTTCCCAGAGAGGTAGTCTTAACTGACTAATTTCTCATGATTTTTGAATAGTCCACTTAGCACTCATTACATCGACTGATGCTCACAAGAGTGAAGAAGTGGGATTGAAACTAGTGAAATAAATCACATAGCGTCAATCATCACGGGCTTGCACGATGCTCACAGGGGTGAAGAAGTGGGATTGAAACTAGTGAAATAAATCACATAGCATCAATCATCACTTCTGGGGCTTGCACCCAGTAACCAGGACTTCCCAGGAGGTCACCCATCCCATATCGCCTCTGGCTCAAGCGCGCTTAACTGTGGCTTTTTCCCCACAATCAAGCCCACTTAGTTTTCTACCCCATTTGCAAAATCTTAGCAATTATTGTGCCTCATGAACCATTCAAGTAGAGTTCTCTTCACTGTGGATTTTTCCCCACAATCAAGCCCACTTAGCTTGCTTTCCCATTTGCAAAATCTTAGCAAGTATTGTGCCTCATGAACCATCCAAGTAGAGTTCTCTTCACTCCTTTGAATTAAGTTTTCAAGGTTTTAGCAGTGCGTTATATTAGATATCATTTTTTATGTCAAATTCGAAGGAATCAAATCCCATTAAATCACTCAAGATTAACATAAACAACTATTGTAAACCAAAAGCATTTATTTATATATTTTAAATCTAGAGAAATTGATGGTTAATTGGATTATTTAGACAAGATAAAATTCAATTAACTACTATTGTAAACCTTAAACTACATATAATAAAATGCAAATCACACCAATCAGGAAACTTGGGCCTTAACCGAGGATTGAGATAAGTCACCTTAAAAACACCTGTCGTTCCAATCAAGAAACAACAAACCAATATGTCATTATAAATTTAAACCCAAAATTCAAAATTTACTTCATAACCATTGATATTATTTACCCATGGAGACATGTATAACCCTGCTTAGCCTTTGGGATCCCAACGCCACGTATTTCCTAAAAATATAAGTTTGCTCCATACAGATAGGGAGTCCACATTATCAAGACAAAGGAAACAAAAATAATAAGATATAAAATTGTTTACATAGATGATTGTTATTTAAACACATGAAGTTGTTTCTAGCCGCAAATTGTGAATGTAGTGTTTGGTGTTATCCACTCATCTAGAACTTTGTGAAAGAGAGAGAGGAAACAAGGAATGATAATGGAGGAAAAACAAAGTCAAAAGGCACATGTACAGTGGTAGGGTAGGGTTTCAAAGAAAAGATTTGCGGTAAGTGTGTAACTTAAAACCCTTGCTTGATGCCAAAGTAACAAACAAATTATTGTACATTTTGTTGGCTTGAAGGGGCCTCACCTAGGTTCAATGTTAATTAGCCAAACAAATCCCTACTCTATTGGAACTTTTTGCATCAACCCGCAGAGCCCGGACTGAAGTCTCACCTGAAGCAGTATGGGGGGATGTTGGAACCAAGTTTCTGCACCCTGAGATGGTCGTGATGTCGTTTTATTCCCTTTATTCCTTCCTTCGTGCAGGTCACTTCGCTCTAGGACTTGCCAGACGAGCCCTCTATTATGTCCTTCAATACCTCCATGAAAGGGTACGATTGCCCTTTGCGCATCCCTAAGCTGCGGCTTAGGTACTTTCGCTGCTATGGAAGCATACTGTTTAGATTCCTAAACTAGTCCAAGTGTCTTACTTATCTTATTAGATACTCACAGTTAGCACCGCGTAAATAGATATTCTTATATGCGTTAAATTATCTAACATAATCATACACATTCACGCACCACATAAGAATTATAAAGGAAATTTATACATAAAATGATAAGATGCATTAATCAGAACAAAGACACGGAAATTTCATAATACTTCTCTTTATTGATATCTTCCAAGTGATTACAGACTCTATTCTCCCTGCGCACACAACCGCAGGGGTCCGCGTACTTAGCTACGGACTTCTACCCTAGGCCTCTGTGCACTTAGTTGCAGAGCCTCTACCTACGCTCCGACCCGAAATTTAGACTTCTTACTTCAGAGCTATGACTCTCTTGTCTTGTCGTTTTTCAACTACTTAGAGCTTAGCTCTTTTTATACAATCCCATGGTCTGCAGACCATGGGTAGATCTCTTATAGCTAACTTTGCTTTACAAAACTAAGGGCAGACAAACCTTTTTTACTTATGACACATTCGTGCTCCGCGACCACAAAATGCGGAGTCTTTACAATTTTATTACAAAATTTGACTAAAACATGGGCTTTTAGCCCCAAAACTACCCTTTAGGAGATCCCATTCCCAAGAGGCCCCCAACACAAACATCATGACTCGCCCTCGAGTCACTTGGTAGGCGCGGAGATCCTTATGCGAAGTCCTTCCAGCTTGACCCGTATGACCACAACTTCGGTTGTGCACTGAGCTGCCGCCTGCTTCAGGTCTACCACTATCTTCTTGGTCACTGCTCCTATGCTGTCAGCCTAAAGCTTTTGTTGCATTTCCTGCAGAGTCACAAGCTTGCCTTCAATATTCCTTGTCACTGCATAAGCCTCATCCATCCAAGGCTTTAGTCTCGCCTTGAGCACTGCTTCATTGTGCATCGTTGCGTCCACCTATTCCTTCAAATTCTTGGCCTCCTTCAGCTTGGCTAGTCTCTGTTTCGGCACAATGGTTCACGTTGTGCCCTTAACCTCATTGTAGCGTTGTTGTAGCTCGCGTGCTTATATCTCTAGCCTCTATACATTGGGATCCTCCTACAAGCTTTTCAGGACCTCAAATGACTGCTCGAACAGTTGTGTGCAGTCTGTTACTACACTATCCACCACCACTACTGCTTCTGTGAAAGCGGTCACCTGTTGTTCCTTCACTTCTGGCGGAGTTGAAGGCTGGGCCCTCAACTATAACTCTGTAATTTGCGGGGCCAACTCCAACTAAACCTACACCATCTCAGTCTGAGTTTCACGCACCCCTGTAGCCAACTTGTGGATGCGTACCTCGACTGGCTCCTCCTTCAGAATGGCCAACCCTGGGACCATTCTAAATGCCCCCTCAAGGACCTGCAAAATGTGCTTTCTCTGATTGGTCGCCTCGGTCTTAGCAGCGATCGCAACATTTCTCTGTAGCGCCATTTGCTCATTATTGATCCGCTGTTCACTGATCACCTGGAGGGTGCAATGCTCATGGGCCCTTAGCTCTATAATTACTCCATCCTGCAAGATGTGGAGTGATTCACACAGGAGCACTGCCAGGTTCAACCTGACTCCCTTTAAGGTGGTGACAGTGGACCTATCAGCCTCATTCTTTGTAGTCAGTGCTCCATCAGGCAGCACTATTTCACTAGAGGCCTTCGCGCACAGCATATCAGCAACCTCTGAAGTACCGATAGCTAGGCTGGTAGACACCATGCCAGACTGCATCGTGTGGGTCTGCAGCTCCTACAAACCTGTCTAGATAGCCCCCACGATGATCTATTGTTGTGGTTTAAATTGCTGCAGGGCCTCTGCAGTGACATCCCTGACTATGTCACCGATATCATGTAAATCACCCTCTGTTAATGTGATGGGGTCTAGCAAGGTCTTGGTCGCCTTTGATTTCTTCCTGGACCCTCCTTTCTCTAGCTCCCTTGGGTGCTTGATGTGGGCAGACATCTCTTGATAGTCCGCACCATGCTACTCATCTGTCTCCTCCTCAGTCTCAAGGGAAGGCGACCTCGCACCTTTATCAAAGATTTACTCTGCTTTCATGTCTGTTGTGTAGCCTCGCGCTCTGCCTGGACCTTATCAACAACCTCCGTCTTCCTCTTTTCGTCCAGCTCTGTCATCTTAAGCTTGGCCTCCTCCTTTTTCTTCTGCTCGACATACTTGCTTTTCCCACTGCCAAATCTATTTTAAAACACCACTCTACTGTCCATTGATCAAGCACTGCATCAATGGCATCATTCGTTGCCAGATACGGCAAGTCATACCATTTCTGTGTAGGGTCCTTTTGCACCCTGATGGATACTCTATGGATGTCTAATTTAAACTTGGCATAGCGCTGTAGGTTAGCATACATCGTAGGCAACAATCATGTCTTATGATTGATGACCATCCCAATGTTTATTTCCATCAAGATCCAAAAGATCTTGTTGTGCCTGACTTGTTGTGAGTCCTTGGTCTCCCATAGCGAAGCGTACTTGGCTTCTTCAGGGAGGTCTGGCGCGACCGAAGGGAACTAGCCGTTCTTTGATAGCTCTGAAACTATCAGCACAATCGACAGCAAGAGCCATGCGTAGTGGAACGTCTTGTTGAGCTCTTGTGCTTCGTGGCAGTTCGCCAGGAACTCTCGGCGAAGGTAGTCTAACCAGTTGAACTGGACTCCTTCAGCGCACTATGCTACTAGAGCGACAAAAAGTACCAGCACCTCATCAGCGCAAAACTTCCTCATCACCTTCCCTGCGAGGATCTATGTGGCTACCTTCACAGTGGGGTCGCAAATACTGGATATAGCGTATCCGCACAGATTCTTCACCAGTTTAAATTTTTCTTTCATTGATTCCGTGAGAGCCTGCTCGCCACCTTTTCCACCAAAGATCATGGCTAGATTCTCTCCTGTATATGACAGTCACGTTATCCGATGAATCAACCTATCTGTGAAGGGTATCGGTTCCTCCAGCCAAAGACACCCATCATGCACCAAGCACAACAGCTACTTGATGACCAAAACTGTCACTAGGGTGCCATTGTAGTGTAGCACCTAGAACAGGTTGAGAAACCCTACCTTTTCCACTCCCTTGAGCCACCTCTGCATCTCCAATGTGGTCATTCCCGAATTTGTATCAATGATGCGGTGCATCAGCTGCTCGGTCGCCAAGTGTGGGAACTTCTCGTGGTCCGCCAAGTCCCAATCTTCAAGTTTCAGCATTGGCACCCATGCCAAGCGCGGACCATTGAAAACAATGTCATCCAGTAGTAGAGGGGTTTACAGGGGAGTCTTACTCTCATCAATGTCCTTTGGCACCTTGGACTTAGGCTTGCGCAGAGCGACATACTCCAGCAACCAAGTAATAGGATCTGCGCCCTAGGTTTCAACTTCCTCTACTTCAACTCCCACATCCTCATTGTCCATCAGGATGTCTTCAATGTCTTCCTTCTATGGTTCCAAATTTATGGCCTTGCCTTTCTCCTGTGAGGTGGGTTTTTGTGGGTTTTTCCTTGGTGATGCACGCACTAGTATAACAGGTTGCTTTCCCTTCTTATCTTTCACGGTTTCTTTGGTGGGGTTCGGTTTCAGTCTTGGCATTCTCAGTGATTTAGGGACTTCAGCGAGCACCTCAACAACCTCTAGAGTAGCTACTTCTGTCTCCATATTAACTTCCGACAATGATTCTTTTCCTTCGGTATCTATAACTTCTGTGGGCGCCAACATGAGTTTGTATATGAACTCTTGTGTTTCCTTTGGCAATGTCTCAAATACTTTACTAGCTATCAGAAGCTCATAGTTCTCGCGATTCATGTGCACCTGAGAACTCAACAAATTTATTCTCAAAGTGCCAAGTGTTTTTCGTTGGACAGCCACTTGTAATCTATAGGGCATTTGGAATTCAAATTCGACCATCCCCCCCAAATTTGGCTCATTAATGTCAGATTGGCAGCATATTTTCAAGGATCTGAGACATAAATTTCGTCTTAAATGTCGGCCACCCACTCCAGTTGGCCGCATTTCAATTGTCAAATCATGAATAGTGTCCTTAATGGTCACTTTCTGGCCAACCTGCGTGATTTCTCCCTGGCTAGCGCAACTCTCTCCGCGCTGTCGTGGACCTTGTGACACTTCCTTGCTTCACACAATCCTCCAATCGCGCAGCTCCCCAACTCGAGAAGTGTATTTTATAGTCTCGTGCCTCCTTTCAGCTACCTGGAGCGCTAAGATTGTGATGCATTCATCTAGTCACATGGTCAGACCATCGGTGTATGGCTTCAAGCAACTGCCATTCACCTTTCCTGGGAATGGATCTCCATTTAATTTAACCAGTTGTACCGCTCCTTCGTCGATAATCTCCTTAATGACATAAGGCCCTAACCAGTGCATCCTAAACTTCCCTTGAAATTTATCAAATTTACTATCATATAACAAAACCCGGTCGTTTACCTTAAAGGTGCGCAACTTAATATGTCGAGCATGCCATGCCTTTTTGCACTGCTTTTGGACCTGTTTGTGAAATCCATCTAGGAATCTCTCTTCCTCAAGCTCATCCATCTATGCGATCCTCTCCTCTAGGGCTCCGCGATCCGTCATACCTGTGAGTGCTTCTATGTGCAGAATATATTCCATAGCCATTGCTACTTCAACACCATAGACAAGCCTAAAGGGGGTTTGTCTAGTCAACTTCTTGCATGTCATTCGATAAGCCCATAGTACTACAAGTATGCATAGGTCCCACTCATTTCGTTGAGCATTGCAAACCTTGGTCAGTGCGTTCTCCAGCACTTTATTGAATGCTTCCACCATCCCATTTGCCTCTGGGTGATAAGGCGTGCTCTTCTAGTGATGTACCTGAAATTCCTTTGTTAGCATGTTGATCGTCTCATTTAGAAAGTGCGTACGGCGATCACTCATCAAAATTTTTGGACAGCCAAATCACATTAGTACATGTTCAAAGAGGAATTTCGCATCAGTCATGCCTGTGCAATCCTTCACATGTTGTGCCTCCGCCAACGAGTCAAATACTTCGTCGTGGTGATAATGTACCTAGCTCCCGTCTTTCCTTGGGGTTGAATGGGTCCCACAAAATTGATTGCGCATTTCTCAAATGGTTGCAATGTCATCTAAGAATTCAAAGGCATATCATCCCTCCATGATGGCCTTTGAGTCCTTTGACACACATCATATGCCTTGCAATACACTTTTGAATCTTGATGGAGGCTTGGCCACCACAACCTTGCACGTAGAATCTTCTGCGCAGTTGCTCTTCCTGTATAATGTCCTCCCGCAGTGCCCCCATGAGCATCCGCGAGGATACTATTTCTTTCAAAATCAGGTACATATTGTCGCAATATCTCATAAGACCCCATTTTGTACAAATGCCCAGCTATGACAAAGAACTCTGTCGTGCGTACTACTAATTCCTTCTTCTGTTGGATGGTGTATCCCTCTAGGGTAGTTCCTGTCATTAGGAAGTGTATTATATCCTCAAAATGACCATCCACGATGTGCACTGCAAATAATTGCGCGTTAGACAATCCTCCCTCCAAATTAGCAGGCTCTTCCCCTATTTCGATGCGCGACAGATGGTCTGATCCCGCATTCAGTCATCTAGGCTTCACAAGAACTTCAAAATCATACTCCTAGAACAATAACAACTACCTACAGATTCCCCCCCCCCCCAACACAGGCTTATTGACCAGGTACTTCAGTGCGGAATGTTCTGTGTACATCTAAAAATGGCCTCCCAGCAAGTAGTGTCTAAACTTATGGAGCGCATATACCATAGTTAACCCTGCACGCTCGGTAGTGGAATAGTTCTTCTCTGCCTTGGATAGATTTCTACTTGCAAACGCTATAGGATGGTCCAAGTCTTCTTCACCAGCCTGTGTTAGTACTGCTCCCAACGCTATACATGACGCATCGACATGTACATGAAACTCCTTCTTCCAGTTCGGGAAGACTAGGATTGGCGCAGTGACCATCTTTTCTTTCAATACATCCAAGCTCTTCTTACAATCTTCATTCCAACAGAATGTGACATCTTTCTTCAACAATTTCTCCATAGGTGCAGTGATCTGGCCATAACCTTTGATAAAAATTTTGTAATATCCTGTATGTCCCAGGGTAGCACACAGTTTTTTCGCACTCCTCGGCACTTCCAAGTTCAGTATCACTGTGATCTTCGCGAGATCTACCATCAGTCCCTGTCTGCAAATCACATGACCCAGCAAGGTCCCAAAAGGAATGCAAAACAAACATTTCTTTAGATTGAGCGTGATCTAGTATCTTTGACATGTATCCAGCATTAGGCGCAAGCTTGCTACATGGCATTTCGCTAGCCCAAACACAATCCAATAATCAAAGTATACTTCTAGGAACTTATGAATAAACTCTTTGAATGCAGCAACAACTACACACGAAAAAATCGTAGGCGCATTCTTCAATTCAAACGGCATTACAGTGTACTTAAAACAGCCCCACTCAGTCGTGAAGGTTGTCTTGCTCCTATCTTCCGGCATGATTTTGATGTGGTGGTACCCCGAGAACCCAACAGTGAAGGAATATGTTTCTTGGCCACCTACATTGTTCAACACTTCATCAGTGAACGGAGTCGAGAAAGGATCAAGTACGCAAGCGTCATTAGGCTTTCCGAAATCCACACATATCCTTATTTCATCCTTCTGCTTCTTCTCTTGTACCACCATTGGGCTTACCCAGTCAGATTCTTCCATAGGCTCAATAATGACTGCCACGAGCATCTTATCTAGCTCTAAGCGGACCTTTTCCTTGTACTTCAGATTGAGACGGGAAGGCCTTTGCTTAACTGGCTTCGCGTCGGGTTTCAATGTGATCTTCATCATACCTAGGTCCCTGATTATCCCCTTCAGATCCGTAAACTTAGTAGGGAATAAATCCTAGTATTCACAGAGAAATTCAGTGACCTTGTCCACCGTTGCATTGTCCCAATAATCTCCAATCTTTACGAATTTGGGCTCTCCCTCCGTACCAATGTTTACTTGTTTCGTTTTCAGTGGCGTGGTTATATCAGGATTCTCAACCTATGGACCTTCCACCTCGCAGTGACCTTCTATTTCAGGAATGTTAATCTTTGGTGAATCCTCATCCTCTTTGTTGACACTCACATTATAACATTCAAGTGCATGACTCAGCTGAGTAGCCCATTCAGGCTGAATCAGGTCTAGAGGATCTTGCGATATCCTAAAGATTGCTGCTTTCACCTCTTGTAGCGCTTCATCAATACTATCAAACATGTCTTCAAAACTGTTTGTCATTATGAATCCTTCACACAGAATATCCCATTCTCCTATACCATGGTGGAGCTCTGTTTCTACATACCAGTTCATTGGGACAATATCGAGTGTGTGACAGAACAAGTGCACCCATTCAAGTTGGGGCTTCTCTCCATAAGCCTGGGCCCATTTGACCAAGTGCATGCGTGGATCATCCTACCCATCATACTTGTCTATCATTCACATCTTTAGCTTCCCAAAGTGAGTTCAAATGATTCTCCTACATTCGCGCCAATCATCAAACCTTCCCTTGTGCATACCCCACCACCTTGCGGGCGTAGCGCGCAATGCCTAGTCCATCACCTGGAAGCGCTACTTTTCTAGTACCTCCCTCTCAAATGCATCAAGAAACATATCTACATCATTCATGCCATCTTAAGTGGGCATATTCCTTACCTCTGTCGGCACATAGTGCAACGATCGGGTCATCATGTTACAGCTTAGTGTGGTTAGCTCATGTAACCAATTCTTCCAGCGTTCTAGTTCTTCATCAGAGTCCGAGGTGCATGAACTCTCGTGATCCCATGTAATTGGTCCATCCGTTGTTGGATTCACCCAATCTTGGTCTTGCGTTGTTATCTTATAGATACAGTCCAGATCATCATCGCTCTCATAATTGTGGATTGGTTTAGTATAGCACGATCCTTTAGCAGGATCTAGGCATACAATTACGCATAGCAATTTCTTCTCAAATATCATCTTTTGCTTATTTAGGTTGATTACCTCGTTCATATCAGTAGCCGAATAAATTCAAAAGAGCACAGGATATGGGTTGTTGTCATCCACTATCTCTATCACTTCAAAGTCAGCCAGCATGCTCACACCCTCAATATATACAGTCACCCCCTACAGCCACCCCATGGGGATGATTTTCTGTTGATTCGCCATCCTTAGCTGAATCGGAGACCATTGCAGTGTGGGTCTCCCCATTTGTTCCCAAGTATGTTTAAGTAGGACGTTCGTGTCTGACCCCAGGTCCAAGATAACCTGATCCATCTCATACTCTCCTATCTGCGTGGTTAGTCTCATTTCCCATCCCGTTCTTATTTTATGCTTTCCAAGTTTTCGCACTACATGTGGCTCACCCAGAGCGTTTCTGGCACATCTATTTATGAGCTCTTGTAACCTTTTCATAGCCTTTCTATCGCGTAGTAGCTTCATGTAGGTCTCCAGGAAATTTGTAAGCATAGAAGGGTCCATCTCCTGATTAGGTTTATCCTTTCTTCCTAAGGTGGAGGCCTCAGTGAAGCTCTTCTTCTCTTCCATGAAGGTTTCACGTGCGTGCTCCAAATAAAACTCAGTTTCCTTTGCTGGAGATTTGCAAAACCATGTACTATCTTATGGTCGCTTCCCCTTGTCATCTCCTGTTGTGATTCCACTTCGGAGCATTATATTTACGTTTGGATCCTCTTCGTGCAGCTTAGACCTCATCATTTGCAGGTTCTGAGTAGGCTGTGGTGGTAGCGCCCCTTTGTCATATATCCTTGCTATCAGCGTAGGACAGTCTTCTGTTTCATGATCAAACAGAGTGCAATACTTGCATGATGGACTTGTTAGGTTAGTACAATCATGGGCATAATGTCTTGGTCCTCCGCAATTGTAGCAGATCAATTGTCCCCGACCTCTGTCAGGTCCTCCTCTGCCTTGGCCTCGTCCGTGCCCCTAAAATCCTATATGTGCCATCCCTACACTCTAGTCAGGGGGTCATGTTTCGGACTGAACCCTATAGGCAGGAGTTATATTCATCATCAATTCATAACTTATGCGATTATGCTCATCATGCCCTAACGGCCTACAAAAATTGCAGAACATTTGTTGCGGTGTCTGTACAAACTTCTACAACAAATGACAGTTATCCGTGGCATGTTTTCCTGCTACCTAACATATAGCACAACATAATGCAAGGCTCGCTTGGTCTTGCCTGAGCTTCCAACGTTAAAAGAATCGGTCCTCCTCCTGCAAGTAGTTCACAAAGACTGGGTAATGGTCTTTGTCACGCCCCTGACCCTTGCATTTTAGACACCATACCTCTTCGCACACCTCTATTCGAACTGTTTTGTCCTGCTTCAAGGTTTTCAACTCAAGCCAAAGATTTTTCAACTGTGCATGTCTCTGTTGAACCCGTAGATTTGGATCATACATCATTGTTTCATGCAACTTCATTGCGATCTCCAAGGCCTCTACCTGAGTTGTTATCTTCTGCTGCAACAGAGCAACCGTTAAGTGTGGCAGGAGCGAAGCCACAAACCACTCACAATATTGTCCATCTGTTACGTTCATGTTAGCTTCGTGGATTGTACACTTCATCCTCTGATCGAGTTCCCAAGGTGTCTCACCTGGTTGCATCACGATTTCTTTGAACCGTACAATAGACTGTGCTTCAGATTTAGGCCTACTAAATTCTCTATTCAGTGATGTCTAGATGTCTGCCACTCTAGCATTCAGGTTATCATTAGCGTAATTTACATACCGGGTTAGCGCGTGATCCTGCAGAGTGCTAATCAATATCGCCTTCTTTATGTTATCATCTATAACGCCTTAGGCCTCCCATATATATTTTACAGTGAACCAAAATTGGTCCGAGTCCTCATTCCCCAAGCCTTTGAGCAAAGTCAGCTTCATTGAATTTGTCATACTAAACTGCGGTGGAGGCAGAGGTGGTATGAGCAAAGTCACAGGTGATGGTGGTGAAGTTGGAGGTGGTGTGGGTGGAAGTGGTATTCGCGGGAATCCTTGCCTTATTAACTGAATAACACTTTGCAAAGAAACCTGTGTTATTCCCTCTTCGTCACCTTATGGAGGTGAAATCAACGGACTATATTTAGGACCCTTTTTCCCTTCATTTCTGTAAGTTTTTCCACTTCGCGTAGCTCCAGACATTAAGGTAGCTACATAAACCATTTTTCACATAATAGCATTTTAATCCAGGTATTTAAATATTTCACGTACTTACCTCGCGGTCCTTTGAAAAAACATCGCTTCACCTCATTGTAGCTAACTGAGGTGTCGACCGCAAATTCAGTTACAAATCCTCCTATGACGCGATTGAGCCAATGATCGATATCACGGGTGATATTATCCTCCAATGCTTCAATCTCCGCACTAGCTTCAGGGTCCACACAATAGGACCGTCAAGTTTCCACCTTCCTTTGCTATCTTCTAGCTTCACGATCCACTCATATAGCTCAATCGGAAAGGAGCAAAAAAAGATCTCATGGATCTCTATATACAAGTACTTGTCCATCCACTGTTCATTTGTCAGTCGCGGGTCTCTATTCTCCTGCGCCACGAATTCATGGATCTTCCTATCCAATGAGTCTCCAATCTCTTTCTTAGTCAGATTCCAATGATATGACATCACACATCTCTTATGAAGATTATGGTCCTGACAACGGAACCATTTTTTGGCTTGAGGGGACCTGACCCAGGTTCAGTGTTAATTAGCTAAACAAATCCCTACACTACTGGCCCTTTTGGCATTAGCCTGCGGAGCGTGGACCGAAGTCTCACCCGAAGCAGTATTGGGGGATGCTGGAACCAAGTGCACCGTAAGATGGTTGTGATGTTGTTTTATTCCCTTTATTCCTGCCTTCGCATAGGTCACTTCACTCTAGGGCTTGCCAAACGAGCCTTCTATTATGTCCTTCAATACCTCCGCAAAAGGGTATTATTGCCCTTCGCACAGCCTTAACCTGCGGCTTAGGTAATTTTGTGCTGCTATGGTAGCGTACTGTGCAGATTCCTAAACCAGTCCAAGTGTCTTACTTATCTTATTAGATACTCACAGTTAGCACCGCGTAAATAGATATTCTTATATGTGTTCAGTTATCCAACATAATCATACACATTCGCGCATCACATAAGCATTATAAAGGAAATTCATACACAAAATGATATGATGCATTAATCGGAACAAGGACACATAAATTGCATAATACTTCTCTTTATTGATATCTTCCAAGTGATTACAGACTCTATTCTCCCTGCGCACACAGCTGCAGGGGTCCGCGCACTCAGCTGCGGACTTCTACCCTAGGCCTCTGCGCACTCAGCTGCAGAGCCTCTACCTATGCTACGACCCGAAACTTAAACTTCTTACTTCAGAGCTATGACTCTCTTGTCTTGTCTTTTTTCAACTACTTAGAGCTTAGCTCTTTCTATACAATCCCATGGTCCGCGGACCATGGGTAGATCCCTTACAGCCGACTTTACTTTACAAAACTAAGGGTGGAAAACCCTTTTTTACTTATGACACATTCACGCTCCGCATCCACAAAATGCAGATTCTTTACAATTTTATTACAAAACTTGACTCAAATATGGGCTTTTAGCCCCAAAACTTCCCTTTGTGGGATCCCGTTCCCAACACATGTCGCTAGTGAGTTGGATCTCGAATGCCATCCAAGAAAGAGTGGCTCCACTAGGCGTTCCTAGAGTTGCAAGCCCATTCTTTGGCCTTGGTAAACTTCGGTATTCAATTGAAGGAGCTCAAAGACCAGTTCAATGACCTGAAGAAGTGCATTCTAAAGCGCTTCAAAGAGCTCGGAGAAAAAGAGAAGGAAAAGGAGAACATGAAATCTGTGACGGAAAAGAGCACCAGAAATAGTAATAAGACTTAGAGAAAAAATCTGCTACAGAAAGAAAAGAAAAAAAAAAAAAAAAAAAAAAACCATGGGAAACCCGAATAAGTGTCCCGAATAAAAAATATGTAGAAAAAAAGAGCACTGGAGATGTTAATAGGACCTAGGAGAAAAAAACCATAATAGAAAAGAGCCTAGGAAACCCTAATAAGAAAAAAAATTATACACAAGAAATCCTAATAAGGTGTCGAATAAAAAATATGTGGCAGAAAAGAGCACTTAAGATGTTAATAGGACCTAGAAGAAAAAAACCCATCGTAGAAAAGAGCCCATGAAACCCTAATAAGAAAAAAACCATCATAGGATAAAATTTTAGCCGCTAAAATACAATGGTATGTGGTTTGATAGCAAGCTTTGCTGGGTGAAACTAACCAGACTGCAATTCAAATCCCAAATCCATTGAGTACATGGCCTGCTATGGTATGATCTATGTTCAAACTAATAGATTCCCCTTGTCCCATTCACTATGGTTCAAAGAAAAAAAACCATAGATTCCCCTTGTCCTATTCACTATGGTTAAAAGAAAAAAACCACAAATTCCCCTTGTCCCTTTCACTATGGTTAAAAGGAAAAAACCCAAAACAGTAGATTCTCCTTATCCCCATTCACTATGGTTACAACAACAAAAAAATCGCTAAAAATAAGAATAAAGGCCTTAATAAAACATTTCCTACTTTAAAATAGGACATGAAGACGCGCCCTTACCTAAAATATCTGTGCTAGAAAATGGATATCGAGGGCCTCAATAAGTTCTTGGTCAATTTCCTCATGACGATCTATAACGAATCGCCTACAACATTGAGATGTGTCACAGAGCCAGCCATGTTAGTTCTACAAACCTTGAAGGACTTTTATTCGGCCCGCAAATAAAGTAAACAGTCTACAAACATTGATGCATAGATATATGCATATGATTTTCTCTTGAAGTCCCTTTCTTTTGTTTTGTGGCCAAAAAAAGTGTCCAAAAAGTAAAAAAAAGGATGCTCAAAAAATTGCTACTCCATGGAAGTCTAAGCTCAACCTTCACTCTAGATCCTCGATCACTATTGTGTGGGTAAATGCATTCATGCAACTATTGGCTTCTTAAGGAATTACAAAGGAATTTAAGGATGATGACATTTTTGAGCTTGTTCTTCACATTTCTGGTAACCCCCAAGCACCCCAACTTTGTTGCATGCTTAACTCATTCACAATATACCAGGTTGGTGGATTTTCCCATTTTTATTTCAACCGGCCTTTAAATTTAGTTTAATTTTTTGTACCTAAAAAATTTAGGTTAGGGTTATATTGTCAATTCATATTGTATACTTTATATGTAAAATAGAAGTTATGAAATTCATCAATAGCCAAGGTTGGAATTCACTATTTTGTCTTCTTTATTGTATTCAACCGATGTTTCTATAGTGGTTTGTTTCGGTATTTATTTGTTTGCTTGTTTCTAGTATAATTTTTTCTCTTACACTTTTCATTCCTTCTTTATTTTTCTTTTTCTTACAAATTTCTTTATAATTTGGTTTAGCTAAATATTAACTTTTAGTGATCCACTTAATATTTTATGTTGTTTTTTATATCTCCATAGTATGTTTAGACCACTTATAATCAACTACTTATAGTTGGGCAATAAAAACCTTAAGGATGGTCTATAAAATGACCACCATAATTTTGTAGAACTCTTCTACAACAGATATTTACACTATCCTTAATTTGGCAACATGTTCAGAACCAGTCTACAAAAAATCCTTACATCTTTGTAGCTTTTGGTGATGTTTGGACAACTGTGAACTCAGCTTAAGAAACTAATACATGGAAATACTTATAGATGTGCTTATGTTCTACCAAATAACTATAATGTCACGTATCAATAAATAGAATTTAGCAAATAATGCCAATCCAAGGAAATGACGTATCTTATACCAGAATTTCCTATATATATTCTTAGCTTCCTTCAACTTGAACGCAATTTCAATCACATATATATGAGTTTGCCGTTAAATGAATTCATATGTGAAATCACTATATATTAATACATGTGAGGAAAAGGTTTTATCATGTAAATCATGCTTGAAATAAAACTCAGTTTAGTGGTATGGATTAATGTGCCTACCCAAATATCAACACATTTCCTAAACAACTTAGGAGATAGTAATTCCATTTCATAGGTGATCTACTCATCCATTTCCTTTTCTATTTTTCTTGTTTCCACTTCAAACACTCTCCCACTTACAATCTGAGATAATGAGAGAGTGATCATACATTCACGCTTGAATTAATCTCAAGTGAATATAATTTAGAAAATAACTTACATGTAATATCAATGGACAACTCCAAGTCCTTATGGCAACCAAAAAAAAAATACTAAGCATTCATTTGTTGATTTGTTGTCTCGTCTAATAAGAGTGTATAATGATAGGAGGAAGGAGAGATAAGGTTTATACATGTAATTATATTTTAGTATGTTTTGTATGGTGAAAAATTTCCATGGTATATGAAAGAGAGAATGGGGATGCATATCCTAAGGACTAGATCATATAATTAGCTTGCACTAATTATGCATATCCTCTTAGGTAGAAGATTGGAAACATATGGTGGTCTTAGTAGAGCACAAGTAGGGTATGGCCTCTAAGGGTGATCAACAATTTACCGTGAGCAATGAATGATAAAGGAAGAAATTCAATTGCATTGGCAAATGAATCCAAGAGATAATGAATGTGAAATAAAATAAAAAATAAAAAAATAAAAAAACCTCTTATAAGAAGGTAAAGTTCATGTAACGGCATCCATGGGATCTCCCATCTCTTCAAAAAATCGAGCAATTGACACAATAGAGTTAACATTAATCCTATACAAATGGAGAGTGAAACCATGAGAGAGTTCCTCAAGAACAACCCAGAAACAAATTCTTACACCACTAAAATTTAATGGTAAACCATTAACATATAGCAGTGTCCATTAAAGCACTAGCAACAAGTGAAAATGAAGGAAATATAGCAAACATATATAAGAGTTTCTCATTTCACATGACACAAATCACATAATAAACATGGGGACATCAAGCACATAAAAGATATTTTCGTTGCACATGATATGAATCACACAATGGACATGTTGATATCACTTAAGGAACCCTAAAGGGAAAATCCCCATCATTGAATGTTTTCTTACTCATTTTATAGTAATTATATTTAGATTGCAGCCACATGGCTCTATGTGGACCCTCTCACATCTCACAACCACAAACAACAATTGTCCCATAAAGAGAAAAAAATGTCATCCATATTTTTCCTTTCTATTTTTTATCCAAGGAAAACTCTAGGTTCTTCAAGGCACAAAGTTATGTCAACAATAGGTATCAAAAATGTTAAAACAATATACTTAATATGAATTCAACCTAACGCTTACAAGAATAAAACCTAGATGGAATGATAACACATAGCTACAACCACTTGGGCTAGACCCAATTGATATGACTTTGATCCACTGAAGTTACATGAGCCACAAGATCGTTTAACATAATCTTCATGGGTGCAACTAGTGAAAATTCAAAGGACAATGGGCTTTGATCCACTTAGGTATGCACATGTAACATGATTATAATCCAAATTTTGGTACAAACCTTATGAAATAATATGGTTAGATGTATCTTTGATGTCATATGAGGTTTAAAAAAAGTTTTTATATTCCATTTTCCTACAGTCTTGGAAATGTTTCCTATGACACCCTAGACGTATAGGAACTTGGACTTGTCATGTGAGGACTTGGATGTAATGGAGTTTGTTGGATAATTGGCATTGTCTGTTTTCCTAGTGGCAGTAAGCACGTTGGCATTAATTTCAACAGCCATGTTGGGAGATCAAGTTGGGTAGTTCGCATTGCCTAAAAATTAATGAGTGTGTTGGCATTGATGTCAACCAGATTAACATGGATGTATGTGCTAGCATGATGTTAGGAAAGACAACATTGATGTCCACTAGGCTAGTTGCGATGGCATCATATGCTAGCATTGATGTGCTTGATGTGTCAAGCTCAGGGGGAGTCTTATGGTTGTTGCAGTCCCTAGTAGAGAATCACCATAGTAGCAGGCATATTGGAGAAGCCATAAAATGATGACTATGGTGGTTGGGAATCTAGGATTCTACGCACAAGAATAAGAGTCAATGTGCAAGGAGTGGTAGAGATTTTGTAGCCATTTTTCAGGTAGCAAATGGGCTCGAAGCTGACGTAGACCTTCTCCACTGGAAACTACTTTGAATAAAGCTTTACAATGGTATATTGAAGCCCAAGAATGGATATTAGGAGCAAAATATATTGATTTCTGAAGTTAGGGTCTAGAAGTTCTTAGAAGCAGGTCGAATTTCGGATCCCAGATTTTAGGATTTCAGAATATTGAAGGGTTGGAGTCTCAGTAGTTGATTCTCAGAACATTGGATATCAGAAGGGATGATCAGGCAGAGCATCAGAACCCCTGAATTTCAAAAGGTTAGTCATATCGGAACCTCAGAGCAACTAAAATCAGAAGCAAGCTAAAGTATCGAAATTTCGAGATTGGGACATCATAACTTCCTCATAATGTAATTCTTTAAAAAATGACGAGGTTACGAGGAGAAAATATTAACAAATAAATTCGTTGCAAAACCAAGATTTGAGGGAACCTTTCTCTCTCCTCTAATAGGACACATGGCAGCAGTTGAATGGCCCTAAGGAGCTGACGATGGAAGATGCGTCAGCATGATGTGGTAGTATGGACACATGACAATCAAAATCAGCACTATTGAATGGCCTAATGGGGAAATTCATGTGACACGTGTCACCACTAAGGATGGGCCATGTGGAGATGATGACAATAGCATGAAGTCATCTCGGAGGTCAGAATATTAGAGGAAGGAGATTTCGTAACTTCGTTCTAATTGAAATTTAAACAAGTTATGATATAGGGAGCTTTCGATGTGGATTGGTGTTTGGTCATGGAGACCCAAAGAACTAAGGGTGTCAAGCAGGGATAACACCTACGTGATATAGAGAATATCATAGGATGAGGGTTTTGTAACTTCTTTGTAATTTCCTTTTTAAAAAATTACGATACCAGGGAGCTCTGATGTGTTGACGCTTGGCTGAGGAAGCTAAAAGAACCAAAGGCGAAGAGAAAATACACAGGGAGATAGGCCCCTAGCACGATCTCGAAGGCCGTATCACCTTTGTGTTAAGTCGTTGTTCACAGCACCTGATCATATGGGAAAAATAAGAAGGGGCTAAGCAAAAGGGGAACAAAATCTCGCTCTTTTGTTACAATTTTTTTATAAAAGTTACGAGACATTGGGCTCTGATATTGCGTCAAAAAGGTATTGAAGGATGATTGAGTCGGTGCCGCAAGAGTAAATGCGTGCAAAAGATTTGGTGCTGCAAGAGTAATGGCGACAACAGAGATCCTTGAGTCAAGGTAATGAGGACCATGATGCATGGAAGAGTGTTGGGCATGTCTTGAGTAGAAAGAAAGCTACCTTTGATCTTCCCATGCATGCTTCATTGAGTTAAATGAAGAATAGAGAAGCCATATTGAAGCACCTGTCAAGCTTTGTGAGCCATGAATAAGCATGGAGAACCTCCTAGGAGTGCAGTTTGACTAAGAATTAATTCTCAATATGGAGAAATGCTCAGGAGCCCATTACTAGTGGTTAATGTTGCAATTGGAGAATTTGAGAAAATAGACGCAACAACAAGATGGAGAGGCCATGCAGAGTTACACTCTAAGAGAGTGAATGGAAGAGCGACGACTGACAGAGACTTCATTGATCACAGCAGCAGAATTCAAGCAATTCAGATGCAACAGCAGAATAGAGAACCATGTTGAAGAGTACACTCTTGGATAGTATAGATTGTAGCAGAGGCAACATCGACCAATGTGCAGCAGAGGAACAAAACTTAGGATTGGAGTTGAGGAATGTGGGTGTAAGAATCATTGTAACTAGTGAGCAGTGAGAAGAGCTCTCTATGAGTGTGTGCATTGTTGTGTGAGGAAAAATGATCCTATTCTGTAGAGAAAGGTTGAGAGTACATATGCCAAAGAAAGAAAACCCTTAGAGAGCCTATGCTGCTGTAGAAAAGGCTAAAAGTTCTTGAGAAGAAGAAGTAGGCTGAGAGCCTATGTTGTTGAGAAGAGGCCGAGTGAGCCTATGATGTGCGAGAGGCTGAGAGAGTCTATGGAATATAAGGGGTTGAGTGTTAAAGTGTATGTTGTTGAAGAGCAGAGGACATAATGTTGTGTGCATTTTGATGAGTAATTGATGTTGAGTAGAACAATAAGTTGCGGCAGAGTGAGAAGAGGATAGAAAGTTTTGTGTGGTCCAAAGGTTGTGGTGAACAGAGATGATATCAGGTAGAGTGGTTGCCATATACATATAACATTGAGTTCCTTATTGAGTGTGGGTTGGTTCCTGCATACAGGAAGTTGGTGCTTCCATCTCGAGTGGGCTTCTGAGAAGGCTTGGGGGTTGGTTCCTCCTGCAAGTTGGTGCTTGCATAAATCCAAAGAGATGCAAGTTGGTGCTTACAACAAATCCGTGAAGTTAGTGCTTCACATGATGCTTCTGGTAAGCTAAACAAGTGTCTACAAAAGGAGGGAGTCAGTGCTTCCTACTAGTGGATGCTAGTAAACAATAAAAGGGAGTTGGTGCTTCCTATGAGTGATGGCTCACAAAGAGATTGATGTGATAG
The DNA here is from genome assembly GCA_000404065.3 of Pinus taeda. Taxonomy (NCBI): domain Eukaryota; kingdom Viridiplantae; phylum Streptophyta; class Pinopsida; order Pinales; family Pinaceae; genus Pinus; species Pinus taeda. The sequence continues at coordinate 51,243 of APFE030599106.1, forward strand.
AATAGGTGCTCTTATTTTACATCAATAACAACAACAAGATTTTTTGTCTTTTTCCTGAAAAGGTTTCCACGTAAAACCTTCGTGTCTCATGTGTTTGTTGCTCATGATGTGTATGCTTGTGTTGGTTGATATAGTTTCTATTATCATTTGTTAATGGTTGATCTCATATAATGGATGCCAAATTTGAATGAGTAAAAATGAATTAGCATAAAAGTTTAAATTAGCCTTAATATCGATTCATCCCCCCTCTCATTATTAACCATGTTTCCAACAATTGGTATCAAAGCCAAGTTCCTTCAGGAAGAGCTTAATCGCTAGAAGGTAGATCAAAGAGAAACAATGGCTAATTGAGTTTGGCTAACAACAGAAGGAGTTCCATTTTAAATGGATCAAACTATGAGCTCTGGAATATTATAATGAAATATAATTTAATGGTAATCAATGAACACATTTGGCTTTCTGTGATATATGGAGAGAGGAATGGTTCAATATAGAAGCCAAAGAAATCATCATGAAAGGGTTGTCTAAGCCAGATGCTAACAAAATGAGGCATTCTGATTCATCAAAGGAAATTTTGTAAATATTGAAATGTCTATATGGAGGAGAAAGGTACACATCTCAAGAGAAGGTCGAAGAACCTTGTTTCTCAAGCATTGAACCAGAACATGTAGATGTTGATGATAAGAAGAAAAGGAATAAAAAGGAGAAGGCATCTAAAAGGAAATATGCTCAAACGATGGGAGATATTTCTTCCTATGAGAAAACTGTTGATCTTCACTCCAAGAATGCTGAAGAAGAGGACCTGAATGAGAGTACGTGTTGTTCAGAAGGTAATCTATTGTTTTGTGATAAATGTAAAGAAATAGGTCATTCATTATCTAGATGTTCATGTGAATAACTTGAAGATAGAGATAGCCATGCATCTAGTAGTAGTAATGAAGATAGACCCACTTTAGTAGCAATAGAAAATGAGGGATCCTATGAAGAAGAACAGAGTATATCCCATGAAGAGAATAGGAGTATCACTCAAAGTGATGAAGATGGAATACTCCTCAAATTGTTGAGAATTCAATAGGGAAGTAAATAAGTTAAGTCTCTTAACTTAATAATTGTTTGTGTTACCTTTTTCCTTATTAGATTTTTTCCTTATTATTATAGTGTGAGATACATCAAATAACTACCAAAAACAATAATAACAGTGACACAATATATAGGTTGCAAGCCAGGGCCAAACCCCCTCCTCTTGAGGTGAAAACCCTTACATCTCTTCTCTTATTATAGATTCTTTAATTGAGAAATACCATGACCTAGTGACTCAGACAAATACCCTCCAACCTCAAGATCAGCTTGACCTCTTGCTGCAATGACTTCGACCTCCCATTGTAGATTTGAAATTATGTCTCACGACAACTGCTAAAATTGTTGTTGCTCCTTCTAGAGACTTTGATCTCACTCTAATAGCCTTCTCTTCCATTTGCTTGCATTCCCTTGAGACTTAGGGCTAATGAGATTCCCTAAGTGACCTTCTCTTGCCTTTCCTTCTCTCTTTCTTTCAAGAGCATACTAGAGATAGACCCAGCATAGAAACCCTAACTTTCGAATTTCAAAAGAGAGATAGAACTAGACCAATCACTTCGACTTCTTCAACTTCCTCTTCTTCGACTTCTTCTCTTCCTCTTCTTTACATAGAATGAGATGAGGGAGTGTGTCTAATGGAGTACAAGTTCCTCTCTATATATAGGCTCTTCCAAGGGTAGATGTAGCTCTTCATGTAGGTCGACTTGAAAACTCCTTAGGTTGACTTAATCTTGGAGGTATTTCAACACTTTAAAGACAAAATCGTTTTTCTTTACAAGATACAATGTGCCCATAGGGTCTTCAATATATAACAATCACTTTTACCTAGAACAAATCTGAGAAGCACTGAATGGGTGCTTGACCTATAAAATAAAAGAACTTGAGCATGAAACCGATGCTCTAATAATAATTTATTTTCATTTTATTTTTACAATAGTAGATTTCATGCTTATGAAGATCGAAAATAGTTACAAATATTTCAACACTCCCTCTTAACTAGGGAGGTATTCATAAGAGGTGCATGGTCATTCTCAATTTGAAGAGATCTCATAAAAAGAGTTAGATTGGTAACCCATTTTTTAGCATCATATCAACCAACAATGGTACATAGCAAGGCCTTGACTCATAATTGTATCCACATTATCAAAGCACAATGCTGGTGAGACCAATGATTCATAGACACCATAATCATTGTCTCTCAAGCTACATACTCTACTTGGGTGTTCACAGAGTATGACCTTCCTTTGGACTATCCTTATCTTGGATAGATAGTCCTCAAAGAATATCAGTTTGTAAGTACTCTTGTCTTGAATGCCCTACCACATTCTCCAGGAGTATCAAATTCCATATGGTTACCCAAACCTCCATTCTTTCTTCCTGAGTGAAGACAATAATGTAGTTCCTATCTCTCCCTCTCAATTAGGGAGGATACATCAACCAAACCAAGCTTTTCCCTTAAAGATACAGGCTTCTTATTTGGAAGTGACTTCATCAATATATCAGCTACCTTCTCATCAGTGGAGATGTATTGTAGCTTCAACGCACCATTTTGTACTAGCTCTCAGATATAGTGGTACTTGTTGTTTATATGCTTTGTCTTTCCATGAAACACTGGGTCTTTAGACAAAAATATACAACTGGTGTTATCATAACATATCACTATAGGGTTCATCATCCCTTCAAACAGATTACATAGTAACTTTATCAACCATATTTCTTCCCTACTTCCTTCACAGGCTGCAAATATTCAACTTCAACACTACTCAAAGCAACCGAGTCCTAATTTCTACTCATCCATGAGACCATGGAAGATAGCAAACTAAAACATCCTCTTTTAGTTCTCCTTCCATCTTTCTCACTTCCTCTCCAATCAGAATCTGTATATCCAATTAATTGGACATCATTCCTTCTATCATAGTTTAGACAGTAGTGGATGGTTCCTTGTAGATATCTTAGAATATGTTTTGCTGCTACTCAATGATCATGCTTTGGTTCCACTTGGAATTGACTGAGAACATTTACTACAAATAATATGTCTAGACGTGTATTCACCAAGTACATCAATGAGACAATGAGTTGCCTATACTTGGAAGGATCTGCATCGCTAGATTTGGAACTCCTTAGTCTCTTGAAGGTTGTGATCATCATAGTAGTCATAGGTTTGCATTCCATCATGTTAAAAAATTTCAGTATATCGATCACGTACTTTCCTTCACCCAAATAAACTTCATTAGGTCATTGCCAGACTTCTAGTCCCAAATAGTAATGCACCAACCCAAGATCCTTCATGTCAAATTATGCTGCCAATTGCTTCTTACATTATTCAAGTCAACCTTCTACACTTGTCAAGAGAAGCTCATCTACATACATAATAATTATTACAAGTTCACCATCTACACCCTTAATGTAGAGGTTTGAATTAGCAGAGATTTTTGTGAAGCCTATCCTTTGAAGGTTATTGGAAATACTAAGAGGGGGGTGAATCAGTATTTCTTTTTCAATTGTTATTTTTTACCAATTAGATCACTTATAATTAGAACACAAAAATGAAAAATAAGGATAAATACTTTTATTAATTAGAGAGAACAAGGACTCCAATCCTGTTTACAATAAATCCAACAAAATAATGTGTAAGGATCCAACCCTATATTAAAGACACCAATCTTCAATCCAACAGGCTCCAACCTGTAGTTTACCAAGCACTAACTTGGACTTCCCAAGGCTCTAACCTTATTATTTTAAGCACCAACCTCTAGGTCTCCAACCCTATCTTTTGTACAGGTTCCAACTTGGTCCCTTAAGGACTCCTATCCTCTAAGGCTCCAACCTGATCTCTTGAGTACTCCTATCCTCTAGGGATCCAACCCTATCTTCCAAGGCACTAACCATGTCTCTATGAGGATCCTACCTCTAGGGTTGCAACCCTCAGATTCAATTCTTCAAGATAAGTTTGATGATTCTTTATGGATCCCAGTATCTTCTGTAATGAGCTTTGTCTATCTTCAACAATGCCTCCTCCAAATCACTTCAGCAATGACAACCTGTCTTCTCAGAATGTGTCACCACTACTCTTCATGGTACCCAAACAATTATCTCCAAAGTCACCTCATGATTGCTTCAACGCATCATAGTATCCAATAATATCTCCAAGACCTTCAAGATGACTTCAATAAGCAACCCAAGTTGTGCACCTTCTCTAAGCCACTTCAAGGGCTTCTTCAAGAACCCTCCAAGGAAGTCTTCACAATGCTTCAACAACAAGATGTTTCTAAATGATACTATTTTAATATGATTTTCTTCAAAGCAATAAGTTTGAGCTTCTTTCAAGACGAATGTCTTGAGTTAACTCCAAATGATGTTTGTCCAAGCCCTCCACAATTGATACTGTTAATCCGAGTCTCTCAAATTGATTACTAGTCCAGGGTCTGCACAAGTCCAAGCTCTCTATTCATTGTAGTATAGTCCATGCTCCCAATAAACACATGTTATTGTCCTTGAAGTAATCACAGATCCAATGTATAGCCTAAGCTCCACATGTGACTGTAACTCCAAGCCTTTAAGATATTTCCCCTCCATAGATAGTATGAATATTACTTCACCATTTTTATCACTAAGCCTCCTCCGGTAGCCTTAAGAGATCATAGTCCTTCACACTTTTATATTAAGATCTAGGCTCCACCAGGACCGCACTATCCACAAATTTGTGCTCCACTAAAACTAAAATGTCCCACATATCTGGGATTTACCGAAACTAAAATGTTCCCCGATCTGAGGCACGGGTTTTCTACAGATCCTATTTTCGATCTCTAGAAAAGATATTTCCAAACAATTTAATTCTTCAATTCCTTCTTGGTGTTCCTATTTCATGAGTTGTAAACTGTGCATTTTTATCTGTGATAGATCTTCACTGAATCGATACTTGAAATGAAGTATTTGACTTGTGTTTATATAAGTTTCACCAATAAATGAAAAGACACATTCATTAGAGGAGAGGCCAACTTGTGCATGAGGTGGCACATTGAAAATATATTGAATAGCTATCGAAAGGGGTCTTTTTTAGTAATTGACCAAATATAACATAGTTTCATTATTACGGAAACCATATTATAATAGAAAGATAGGAGGGCCTATAACTTTTAATCAAATGAATACATTTAAACATTGTGAAACCATATTATAATGGATGCTAGGAGGTCCCACACACCACATCATCACTTTCCTCCCATACATTGGGACGACATGGATATCGAGGATTTGTATTGGAAGCTTTAACATGACACAACCTTCAAATCTTGCGATATAGGAAATTTCCAACTGGCGGACGTGATATTATATTAAAATCATTATGATAAAACCAATCGAGTCCACAACCAATATCGGCAATTGGAAAACAAAGGGTCTTATTGGAGGTTCCATTCAAAAGTTCTAATAAAGTGGTGGATGTGATTTAATAATTAAATCATTAACTTAAATCAATTCAGGTCAGCATATCGCAGATCGAAGATCAAAGGTCCAAATCGCATATCAGAGAGGAGAGGTCCATATCGCACATTGAATATTGGAGTCAGATATCAGAGATTAGAGTCAGAGATCAAGTCTTATTGGAGATCAGAGATCGGAGATATGAGTGGTGACACACAATAAAAAAAAAATGTTGATATAAAAATGTCGATATGATATTTCTCTGATAGGGTTATTCTTTGGCTTTCTTTCGAAATATCATTTCTCTTTTCTCCACCGACATCACTACTTTTTCCTTTTGGCTATTTCTTTTGGGCATATGCGGTCTTCTCTTGGATTTGCTCCTCCTTGGCTTTTCTTGGCTTCCAATGGATTTCCTTTGGCTTCTGATGGCTTCTCTTTGAACTTCTTCTCTCTCTTCTCTTTTGTACTGCTCCTCTTTCTCCTTGGGACTACTCCTTGGGTCCAACACTTCATGGGATTACATATGTATATATATATATATATATAATATATATATATATATATATATATATAGATATTATAATATTATTATATAATATATATATATAATATATATATATTATATATATTATTATATATTATATATATATAAATTAATATATAGATATAGGATATATATAATAGTTTCTTAATTTTATAATTTAATACATTGGCCATCAATGAAAAAACTAACATCTCAACAATCTCCCGCTTTTTCATTGATGGAAATATATTCCTTTTTATTGATACTCTCCTTTTTGTATTCTCTCCCCCTTTGGCATGAATGGAAAATGGGGCACTCAACAATTTCTTAATGAATTTTACTTCCTATTTGGAGGACATATCAACAATAGTTGTGTTTCCTTGACCTACTGCTCTTTCTTATCATGTTGTTTCTCTTTCGTTGTTTCTTAGATAGTTACTTGTACAACTCCCCCTAAACCTATGCTCCCTTTTCTGTCATCATCATGTTTCTAAGTCACCTCTTTCATTTTGTTCTATAGTTCTCCATTGGTGTTATACTGATCTAGGTCTATTTTACTCCATCTGTCAAGTATTATAATATTTGGTTGTATATTCTTCTTTCATTCAACTGTTGTCTGCAATCAGTCCGATCTTAGCAGCCAGTAATTTTCCAATGCTAGTGACTATCTACAATTCAATTGTAGATGATCAATCAGCTCCCTCTGCATGCATAAACTCCTCTAACTCTTTTGCTTGCTTCATACAAGAAGGATTGATGCTAGTAGAAGGTATCTTCAGTCAATGGATGTTTTTATTCAATGGAGTTTCTTCCGAGAGCTTATCTATCGGGAGATATGCCTCAGAGCATGATTGTCCATATGTGACTCATCAAGTGTCTCATAGGGCTCTTCACAAATAGCTTTTGCAACAATGGGAAAGCTCCCCCTAACAGTATGCATGATCTCCTTCTTCATTTTTTGTGGATTCTTATCATCAAAAACACTTGGAATATCACATCTGCTAAGGATGTACTCATTAGATCAACAACATGAGTGGATGTCTTGCATGTTCAAGAGACTTTCGAATCCAATTTTATTTCTTCTCCAAACTTGTGTGACCTTCTTCTCTTTCTTGGTAGTCACGTTTTTAGCTTGGTTAGGGGCCCAATTCAAATTATAATTATGAGCCATATGACCAATATTATGACATTTGTAGCATTCAATTTTATACATAAATGAGGAAGCATAATTTCCTCCTCCAAAATTGCTTCCAGGAAACTGATGGGGACGATTATATTTTCCCTTGTGGTATTCCCTACAATCCTTTGCCATGTGCCCTAAATTTGTACAAGAATAACAATATGGCATGAAATAAATTTTGGTACCTAGGAAATGATGATTGCCTTGATTCACTTCTGAAAGCATTCTGTCATGGAATTCTTTAATTATATCGATTTCCTCTTGCATCCTTGATACGTTCTGCATAGTTTTTTCTCGATGCACTTCTAAATTTATTATGTCTTGGAAGTATTTTATCAGATTTATTGCCTCTTGTAGTATTGACACCATCTTCATATCTTCTTGGATCAGGTTTTCTTCCAATGCCATCTTGACTCTTCTCTTTGCCTTTGTTGGAAATGAGGACATCAATATTTCTTCCAAGTTTCTCCACATCTCTATTATTTGAAGCAATAAGAGTTGCATTACTTATATTTGAGGATTCACCTGAATAACCAAGACCTATTTTATCAAATGGATATCTATGATGGCTAAGCATGTCATCCAAGGCTTGAGAACTTTTCAAGATTTTGTTTAGCAATTCAACTTCTTTCCTTAGTGAAACAATCTCTTCTTCCATTTTTCCACAGTCATGATTTTTCCCAGCTAGTTGTTTCTCAGTTTCTTCCTTGACTCATGTTGCTTCATTAGCTACTACTTTAAGGGAGATGATATCTAATTTCATCCTAAATATTCCTTCATTCTCCTTTGCTAGGCTGATCTCCATTTCTTCCTTCATCCTTGTCACTTCACATGTTTTGGCCTTGGGAAAGTTGATGTTTGATTTGAATTTGAAGATCTCTTCATCCTTTTCTTCTAGTTGGCTTGTCATGGCATTTCTTTCCTTTTCTGCATCATCAACTTGTCCTTCTATGGGTACCAAAGCTTCCATCACCTTCTCATCTCCTTGTGCTTGTTTCTTTATTTCTTCTAGTTGAGATCTAAGGGAGGAGACCTTTTCCTTGTATTGACCAATTTCTACTTCAAGTTTGTTCAAGATCTTGTGTATTTCTTCAAGGTGGCTTGACAAAGTTTCTTCCCTTTTCTTTGCCTTATCCAATTTATTTGTCATAAATATGACTTCTTCATGATGCTTTCTCTTTTTCTGATGAAATTCCTCCTTAATCTTGGTGAGCTCCTCATCTCTTTATTGAGATTGAAGCTTGAATAAGTTAAATTCCTTCCTTGTCTTGTCAAGGTCATGGTCACCACCTTGTGATTTCTTATTGAGGTGCATATTCTCCTTTTTCAAACTTCTTATCTCTTCTAGGGTAGCTACAAGATTCGCCATGAGATCTTCTTCGAAGTCATCTTTACTCTCTTCATCTTTTATGTCTTCCTTGGCCTTGATGTCTCCACTCATGTTTTCATCTTCCTTAATGTATTATGGATTTCATTCTTGATTTTTATCATCTTATTGTCTAGAAGTAACGGTCAATGCTCCTTTTGAGTGAAGATCCTGAAGTTTGTCCCACATATCTTTTGTTGTTGAACATTTTTCCACTTTAGCCTTTATAGGATCTAGTAGCCCATTCAATATTTCATTCATTGCTTTTGTATTATATCCCTTGGATTCTCCTTCCATCAAGATTTCAGTAGTCATTGATTCCCAGACTTCAATTCCTTGAGCCGTTAAGAAATTTCTCATTCTCATCTTCCGTATATGAAAGTTTCCATTAAACAATGGAACTTTCCCAATTTGATTGTCTTCAATTTTCATGGATGAGGAAGAGACATCATTAGAAGGATTGGAGGCTTTCTTCCTTGGCTTTGCCATTTGTGTTCTAAGGATCAACCTTCAAGTTGTTAGGATTTGAGTGAAGGTAGTGGCTCTGATACCAATAGTTGGAAATACTGAGAGAGGGGTAAATTACTATTTCTTTTTCAATTTTGATTTTTTACCAATTAGATCACTTAGAATTAGAACACAAAAATGAAAAATAAGAATAAATAATTTTATTAATCAGAGATAACAAGGACTCCAATCCTCTTTACAATAAATCCAATACAACAATGTGTAGGGTTCCAACCCTCGATTGAAGACACCAATCTTCAATCCACCAGGCTCCAACTTTTAGTTTACCAAGCACTAACTTGGACTTCCCAAGGCTCCAACCTTGTCAGTTTGAGGCACCAACCTCTAGGGCTCCAACCCTATCTTTGGTACTATCTCCAACCTGGTCTCTTGAGGAATCCTATCCTCAAGGGCTCCAACCCTATCTTCGGTAAAGGCTCCAATATGGTCTCTTGAGGACTCCTATCCTCTAGGGCTCCAACCCTATATTCCAAGCCACCAACCTTGTCTCTATCAGGCTCCTACCTCTAGGACTCCAAACCTCATCTGCAATTCATCAAGATAAGTTTAATCATTCTTTATGGCTCCCAATATATTCTACAACGAGCCCTATCTATCTTTAGCAATGCCTCCTCCAAATCCATTCATCAATGACAACCTTGTCTTCTTAGAAGATGTCACCACTACTTTTCATGGTACCCAAACAATTATCTCTAAAGTCACCTCATGATTGCTTCAATGCATCATAGTCTCCAATAATATCTCTAGGACTTTCAAGAAGTCTTCAATAGGTAGCCCAAGTTCTTCACCTGCTCTAAGCCTCTTCAAGGGCTTCTTCAAGAACTATCCAAGGAAGCCTTCACAATGCTTAAACAACAAGATGTTTCTAAATGATACTACTGTAATCTAAGTTTCTTCAAAGCAACAGGTATGAGCCTTCTTACAAGACAATTGTCTTGATTTAATTCCAAAGGATGTCTGTTCGAGCCCTCCACAATTGACACCATTAATCTGAGTATCTCAAATTGTTTACCGGTTTGAGGTATGCACAAGTTTGAGCTCTCTATTCATTGTAGTATAGTCTAAGCTCCCAATAAAAATAGGTGATTGTCCTTAAACTAATCATGGATCCGATGTGTAGTCTGAGCTCCATATGTCGCTATAACTCTGAGCCTTTAAGTTATTTTCCCTCCACAGATATCCTGAATATTACTTCACCCTTTTTATCTCTAAGCCTCCTCAGGTAATCTTAAGTGATCACAGTCCTTCACACTTTTATATTTATATATGGGATCCACCAGGACTGTACTAACCATGAATCCACACTCCACTAAAACTTAAAACTCCCATAGATATGGGCTTTACCAAAACTAAAATGTTCCTTGCTCCGAGCCACATGTTTTCTACAGATCCAATTTCCGATCTCTAGAACAGATATCCACAAACAATTTAATTCTTCAATTCCTTTTCAATGTTCCTAGTTCACGAGTTGTGAACTGTGTATTTTTCTCTATGATAGATATTCACCAAATCGATACTTGAAATGAAGTATTTGACTTGTGTTTATACGAGTTTCACCAATAAACAAAAATACACGTTCATTAGAGGAGAGGTTGACTTGTGCATGAGGTGGAACCTTGAAAATATATTGAATAGTTGTCGGAAGGGATCTTTGTTAGTAATCTTCCAAATATAACATAGTATCATTGTCAGGGAAACCATATTATAATTACAATATAAGAGGGGCCATATATTTTAATCAAATGAATACATTTAAACAATGTGAAACCATATTATAATGGATATCGAGAGGTCCCACATTCCACATCAGCACTTTACTCCCATACATTGGGACCACATGGATATTGAGGATTTGTATCAAAATATTTAACACGACACAACCTTCAAATATTATGATATACAAAAGCTCTGACTAGGCGGACGCGATATAATATTAAAATTGTTGTGATAAAACCAATCGAGTCCTCAACCAATATCGACAATTGGAAATCAGAGGGTCTTATTTGGGGTTCCATTCAAAAGTTCCAGTAGAGTGGTGGATGTGCTTTAATAATTAAATCATTAAATTAAATCAAGTCAGGTCCTCATATCGGAAGTCGAAGATCATAGGTCCATATTGCATATCGGAGATCGGAGGTCCATATCGCACATTGATCGGAGTTAGAGATCGGAATTGGATATCATATATCGGAGTCGGAGATTAGCTCTTATCGAAGATTGGAGATCGGATTTATGAGTGGTGACACACAATAAAAAAAGGCCGATATAAAAATGCCGATATGATATTTCTTTGATAGGGTTCTTCTTTGGCTTTCTTCTAAAATATCATTTCTCTTTGCTCCTCTCACATCACTGTTTTTTCCTTTTGGCTCTTTCTTTTGGGGACATGTAGTCTTCTCTTGGATTTTCTCCTCCTTGGCTTGTCTTGGCTTTTGATGGCTTTCCTTTGGCTCCTGATGGCTTCTCTTTGGACCACTTCTCACTGTTCTCTTTGGTACTACTCCTCTTGCTCCTTGGGACTACTCCTTTGGTCTAATGCTTCTTGGGATTTTGTATGTATACATACATTCATATATATATATATATATATATATATATGTTCAATGCTTATGCTATATTTAATCTGTATGGCCATCAATGACAACAATGACATCTCAACAAAGGTATTCACCCATTCTATCATACCATGACCTTGGTGCTTGCTTGAGGCCATATAATGCTTTCTTTATTCTGCAAACATATGCCTTTCTATCTTTAACATCGAATCCTAATGGTTTCTCTATGTAGACTTCTTCATCTATTGTGCCATTCAAAAACACAGTCTTCACATCCATTTGGGGGATGTTCCATCCCATCGATGCTTTATAGAGACTAATGATCAAATCGTTGTATATCTTGTTGTTGGAGAAGATGCCTCTTCATAGTTGATGCCTTCAAGTTGAGAGAAGCCTCTAGCCACAAATCTTGGTTTATACTTATCTATACTTCCATCGGCTACATGTTTGATCTTACAGATCCACTTGGAAGTAACTACAAATTTGTCTTCAAGCCTATGTACGATCTCCCAGACTCCATTATAGATTGATTTTCTCCATTCATGGCATCCTTTCATTCTCGATTATTTGCAACCTCTTCAAAGGAGGATGGTTTTTCTTCTATCAGTATTATCATGTATGTAGTATATCCATAATATCTCTTGGGTTTCTTTCTTTCTCTAAATGAGCATGTTGCTCCATGACCTTCTACATCAAGTAGTGTAGAATTCAACCAATTAGGTTATTTTCATGTTTCAGGGGTGACCATAGGTTGAACAAGTTCATAGGGACCTTCTTCTTCATGGTGTGATTCTTCTTTCCCTTGGTCAAATTCCTCCTCAAATATCGTAAGTTATTCATCATTAGAGTCTATGGAAAGTTCCTTTGATTTCTTGAATGCTATGATCTCATCAAATATGACATCATGACTGACTTCTGTGCGATTTCCATCTCTCATGTAGATCATATAAACTTTTGATGAGTTTTTATACCAAACAAATGTTCCCTTCATGCCGGAAGGATCCAACTTCTTTCTTTTTTCCTTTGGTATATGGATATATACATGAAACCCAAATATCCGGAGATGATCTGCATATGTCTTATTTCCGGTGAACACTTCTTCCAGAGTTTTGTTGTTTAGATATCTATGGGGACTTCGATTCTGAATATAGACAGTTGTCTTCATGGCTTCTCCCCATAGAAATTTAGGTAGATATTGAATGTGTAACATTGATTTTACACTTTCTTCAATGGATCTATTTGTTGATTATGGAGCATGATTGTTTAGAGGTCTTTTTTTCAGCCAGATGTATACCCCAGGAAGTTTGTACACCCCTCCACACGGGGGGGTACGGGGGGGACTTGTCCACCCCGCGGGGGTTCAGGGGGGCTGATCCCCCCCTTCTGGGGGTCCGAGGGCTAGTGATCCCTCGGTGGGGGTTTCGGGGGCAACGCCCCCGAAGCTAAAAATAGATGTAAAATTGCCTTGTAAAACTATAGTAATTTCCAGTCAATCTGGGTCGTTCATTAGGCGGATGATCTGACGGTAGAACTTATGTTTAGTTTAGGGTTTTTTTCCCTAGAAGGAAACCCCTCTCTTTGTATGAGGGCATTGTATTGAGGCTATATAATAGATGTGTATTCTCCAAGTGAGAAACAGAGAGGTGAGATTGTGAGAGAAAACAAAGGATATTACAGCAGATCTATTGTAGGTTGTGTCTCTTCATTTTGCTAGATAATAGAAAGGAAGGACTGGCTGTTCAGGGTGGACGTAGCCCAAACTGGGTGAACCACGTATATCTGTGTCTCTCTGGTTTTATGTGTTTTCTGTGTTTATATTTATGCAATATTTTATGTGTTCCATTGCTCTGTAATATATAATTTTCTAACTCTATTCTTTATTTCTGTAACTCCATTTTGTCCAGGATTATATAAGACTATCAACTCCCTCTTAATCCCAGACTCCTTACAAAATGCTATAATCTCTTTGGATGTATATTCTCCTCCATTGTTAGGTCTTAGCATCTTGATTCTTCTTTCTGTAAGGTTCCCCAATTCAACTTTAAATTCTTGAAATTTTGTAAATACTTCGTCCTTGCTTTTCATTAGTAAACCCAAGTCATTCTTGAAGGATAATCTATAAATGTGACATAATATAGATGACCTCCAACAGATTTAGGAGTCATAGGGCCACATACATCACAGCGAATGAGATCCAAGATTTATTTTGACCGTGAAGCACTGCTTCCAAATGGTCTCTTGGTATTTTTACCCAATGCACATCCATTACAGACACCTTCACGATCCTCCTTCAGATTAGGAATTCCATCTACTATGGAACTTAGGGTTGGAAGGATTTTGAAATGTAGATGACCAAATCTTCGATGCAAAAGTTCACATGGGCTAATTTCAATGTGAACTAGGGCTTGGGCCATAGGAGATATCAATATGTAGATTCATCCTTCTCGAATGCCTATAACTTTGGCTTGGTCTATACTTGAGTCTTTACCCCAAACAATGACCTTTCCATCAATGAAGGCTATCCTATCACCCTTATCTTGAAATAGAAAGTAAATCCTTGTGGAAACCTGGAACAAAGAGATGTTGTTGAGGTGGATGTTGCTTGCATCTTCCAGTTTTATGGAGGTTGATCCAATACCTTTCACGGGATAGCTTTTGTTGTCTATGAGTTCCACTGAATAAGTGAACTTTCCTTTTGATAAGGTCATTAATCTATTGGAATGGTTAGTCATGTGTCTTGATGCACCACTGTCAATTACCCAAATGTCTGCATCTTGAAATGTGTCAGAGAGAGCCAAGAAGAGACATGTGTCCCTTTATTTGATTGATACCTTCTTTGTAAAGAATAACAGATTCCATGATTCGTTAATACCTTTCTTGAGATGACTTGCAATCTTCATGATGAGCTTCTTCACTGTAGAGGAGATATTCATGATGACCTTAGATAACGTTAGCTCTGATACCATGTTGAGAATTCAATAGGGCAGTAAACAAGTTAATTCTCTTAACTTGATAACTATCTGTGTTACCTTTTTCCTTATTATCTTTGTTCCTTATTATTACAGTGTGAGATACATCAAACAACTACCAAAAACAATATGAACAGTGACATAGTATATAGTCTGCAAGTCAAAGCCAAAACCCTTCCTCTTGAGGGGAAAACCGTTAAATCTCTTCTCTTCTTATGGATTCTTCAATTGATGAATATCATGACCTAGTGACTCAGAGAAATACCCTCCAAGATCAATATCAACTTGGCCTCCTACTATAATGACTCTGACCTCCCTTTATAGATATGAAATTATGTCTCGTGGCAACCACTGCAACTGTTATTTCTCCTTCTAAAGACTTCGATCTCCCTCGAATAGCCTTCTCTTCCCTTCGCTTGCCTTCCCTTGAGACTTAGGGCTAATGAGATGCCCTCAGTGACCTTCGATTGCTTTTCCTTCTCTCTTTATTTTAAGATCGAACTAGAGATAGACCCAACGCAGAAACCCTAACTTCAACTTTCACAAGAGATATAACTAGACCAAGCACTTTGACTTCTTCGAATTCCTCTTCTTCATACCCTCTTCATTTTCTTCTTCTCTTCCTCTTATTTGAATAGAATGAGATGAGTGAGTGTGTCTAATAGAGGGCGATTTCCTCCCTATATATAGGCTCTTCCAAGGGTAGACATGGCTCTTCATGTAGGCCGACTTGACAGCTCCTTAGGCTGACTTGATCTTGGAGGTATTTCGAAACTTTAAAGATAAAATATTTTTTTCTTTAAAATATACAATGTACCCATAGGGTATTCAATATATAACAATGACTCTCTAACCTATAAAAAACCCTAGAAGCACTCAATGGGTGCTTGACCTATAAAATAATATAACTTGAGCATGAAATCCATGCTCCAATAATAATTTATTTTCATTTTATTATTTACAAGAGTACATTTCATACGTATGAAGACCAAACCTAGTTACACATTTTTCAACACAAGCCTGCGAAAGATTCCATGGACATATAGATGGTTCTAGATACTTGTGGTGACTCACCCAACACCTCTGATAGTCATAAGAAGGATTTGAATGAAAGGATTTACCTTATAAAGAAGTTTATATTTTCTCTAAAGGAGATCAAGGACCTATCACAGGAAAATATCAAGCAAGAGGAGAAACTGAAAATTTATGATGTTGAGATTGAAAATTTGAGCAAGACAATAGTTAATCTAAATTCTCGACAAGAAGAGGCTAGAAGACTGAATGGGATGATTACCAATCAATTGAGTGAGAAGGAAGCTTACTGTGAGAGACTACAAGTTGAAGTAGTCTCATTAGGACATGACTTAAAAAATCCAAATAAAGAGTTGTCTCAATACCAGAAGCTTGAGGAGAGCACAAAGGCCGTGGATGAGATTTTTGTTAAACAGAGATTCCTGCTCATCAAGGTTGGTTTGGGTTTTGAAGAAGAACCACGCTCCAAGAATGAAAATGTTGGAAGTTCAACCACCCATGTAAGTGTAGTTGAAGGTTCTAACAACAACAATGGAAATGAGGTTTTTGGATAGAAACAACAACAACAAGAGAAGAAAAGGAAGTAGAAAAATGCTAAGAAGACACAACGAGGAAAGCAATAGGTTAAATCTAGGAAGTGAAAAGGAAGTAATGCAAACATCCATGAAAGGAACATAAAGAACCAAGAGAAGTCCTTTCCCCCTCAAGGACAAAGACTTCAAAGAAAAGGTAACTTTTGTCATCAAAAGCCTTTTCATGGTTACTGATTTTCTTGCAATACTTTTGGACATAAGTCCATAGACTGTATATGGCATGCAAGAAAACAAGATATGTTGGGTAGAAGCAACCCAAGGATGCACAAAGTGGCCTGGAAAAGGTATACTGGTAGCAATAGAGGTTTTGACAATATTGTTGGAAGATATCCACAATTCATTTTCCCCATTGTTAAGCCATATTGAATGCTACAAGTGTGGCAACTTTAGGCATAAGAATAGACTGCATACATGATAATTTGAACCATGCATCCCAAATGATGCAGCAAAATGAAAAAATTCAACTATTGGGGTTGAGAAGAGAAGGAATAACAAAGGAAGCCAAATGTTGTTTCAGTGCTCTGCGTCAAAAGAACTTGCTGAATAAAGGAGGGTGAAAGTCCTCTGTAGTCTCAAACTACAATGAGCGCAATCCTCAAGTGAAGAATGGAAGTAGCAACCCAATTACCATTCTCTTGAAAATAAAGTAAAACGGTAGCAAGAGGATTTGGGTGAAGAAATAAGAGTTCAAGGAGGTGTGTCCACTGGCCATGTGCAGCCATGAAAAGTCCCAAATTTGGGCAAAGAAGGAGCTGGAAAGTAGTTCTTCTATTAGGACTAGGCCATTGAAGGTTTGAAAAAAAAAGGAAGATGATCTTATCGGGGGGATTAGATCCTATGTTTCTCTTCAGTAAAGGAAGAGAATGGCCTGAAGGGAGGTTGAATATGTCAAATGTAGGAAGCTATAATGAATAAATAGAAAGGTGCATCTGATTTTTGAAGGTATGGTCAAGTACCCTTGCTGATTACAGTGATGAATTTATTTATTTTGAATGTATCATCATTACAAGAGAATAAAAGAGTGGAACAAGTCATGTTTTAGGGGGAATACAAAAAAACATCTTATGTTGTGAGAAGAAGAAGAGTTGCAGCAGAATTTTTCGATGACAATAGGCCCACAGTCAGATCAAGGCCATAGGATTAGTCCCCACACAGATGCAGGGGAGCAGATGCAAGAGATCAAGGAAAATTAGCTTAGGGGGATCTACTTTGATAGTAGTAGTAGGCAATAATTCTCAGCCTCAAGAAGAAAGATTGCACAGGGAATGAAAGGTTTGCATCTTTGGTGAAATACCCTTATTTCATTTAAGTTGTGAATTTTGTCTTGCCTAGAAGTCTTGTGTTCATGAAGTGCAATGGGTATAAGATTTCAATGTCCCTTACTCTTAAGTTGGTTCAATATGTCAATTGATGGTTTGGATTCATATGAAGTAGCCTTTTTGTGTAAGTGGACATTTATTTTTTAGAAAGAGTTATAAGAGGTTGCTAGGTACAACATCCAATTTGTATCAATGTATTGGTGCAATTGGTATTATTTAAGTAGAATTCCCTATTATAGAAGAATGATATCAAGGGGAGAAGTGTTTAAGATGCTCTTGAGAAGTGAGCGTAGTCTCATCAGTAGCAACAACAATGAAGATAAAC
The DNA here is from genome assembly GCA_000404065.3 of Pinus taeda. Classification (NCBI taxonomy): domain Eukaryota; kingdom Viridiplantae; phylum Streptophyta; class Pinopsida; order Pinales; family Pinaceae; genus Pinus; species Pinus taeda. The sequence goes on from APFE030599106.1 coordinate 69,135, forward strand.
TCAATGCATCACTAATTATTGGTATTTGCAGCAACAACAATACCATGAGAGTTTTTAATTGGTACAAAAGATTCATTGGAAAAGAGAATATTCAGCTAACAATCATAAGGTGTCAAAAACTGGAGCCATTCAAATCAAAGGCAATATATGTTCAAGGGGATCATATCACATATGTCCAATTTATAGAGTAGCAACAACAATCAGTCCTTGAAGATAAGTCTACAAAGAATAAATAACATCAACAACTAGGCCCTCATCATTGACAGTCGATGATTGCATGGGGAAGAAGAAGCAACTTGTACGCCCTTTGTAATTGATGTCAAAAGGGGAGAGAATTATTGGAGAAGTTATGTAGAAGTTGTGATTTCCCTTGTAGAGGAGAGAAATCCATTGGTGGATCATTCAAGAGAAGTGTAGAAGCAACATGAGGATTGTTCACCAAAGTGTAGATGTGATGATGTGTTTCCATCAATGCCAAAGGGTGAGATTCTTGGGAAGTTGGCATTTCATGTTTGGCTAGTGGCAGCAAGTATGTTGGAATTGATGTCAATGACCATGCTGGGTGATAAACTTGGGAAGTTGGCATTGCCTGATGGTTAGAAAGTGTGTTGGCATTGATGTCAACTATATCAACATGGATGTATGTGCTAGCATGATGTTAAGTAAGACAACATTGATTTCCACTAGGCTAGTTGTGATGCCAAAAGATGATAGCATTGACATGCTCGATGAGTCAATCTCAGGGGGAGTCCTATGGTTGTTGCAGTCTCTGGTAGAGAATCACCATAGTAGCATTCATATTGGATAAGGCATTAAATGATGACTATGGTGGTTGGGAGTCCAAGATTCTAGGCACAAGAAGAAGAGTCAAGGTGCAAAGAATGGCAGAGAGTTTGCATCCATTTTTCAGGTAGAAAATGGGCTCAAAGCATACATCAAACCTTCTCCACTAGAAATTTCTTTGAATAATATTTCCAACAATATTTGGAAGTCCAGGAATGGATCTCGGGAGAAAAAGATATTGATTTCTGAAGTTAGGGTCTAGAAGTCCTTGGAAGCAGGCCAAATTTCGAAACCACGGGAGTAGGCCGAATTTTGGATACCAAATTTCGAAACTTCAGAATATTGGAGGGCCCGAGTCTGAGGAGCCTATTCCCAGAACGTTGGATATCAAAAGGGCTAAGCAGGAAGAACATTGGAACCCCTGAATTTCGAATAGTTTGTCATATCAAAACCTTGGAGTTAAATCGGAAGCAGGTTGAAGTATCATAATTTCAGAGATCGAGACCTTGTAATTTCTTAATAACGTAATTATTTAAAAAACTATGAGATTACAAGGAGCAAATATTAACAAATAAATTCATTGTAAAATCGAGGTTTGAGGGACCCTTTCTCTCTCATTGAATAGGACACATGGTAGCAGTTGATTGGCCTCGAGGAGTTGACAATGGCAGATGATGTCAGCATGATATGGCAGTATGAAGGACACGTGGTAGTCATAATCAAAACTATTGAGTGGCCTAATGCGGAAAATCTGTGTGACACATGTCACGACTAAGGAGGTGCCACGTGGAAGTGATGAAAGCAACATGACGTCATCTCGAAGATCAGAATATCGGAGGAAGGAGAATTCGTAACTTCGTTCTAATTGAAATTTTAAAAATTTATGATACAAGGGGGCTTCTGATTTGGATTGGTGTTCGATCGTGGAGACCCAAAGAACCAAGGGTGAAGATCAGGGCTAGCACCTAAGTTCTATAGAGAATATCTAAGGATAAGGATTTCGTAACTCTATTGATTTCCTTTCAAAAAAGTTACGATACCAAGGAGCTCCTATGTGTTGGTGCTTGGTTGAGGAAGCTAAAAGAACCAAGGTCGAAGAGAAAATACACAAGGAGGTAGGCCCCTGACAGGAGCCTAAAGGCCTTAGCAACTATGTGCTAAGTCATCAGTCAGAGAACATGGTCATATGGGAAAAAAATGAAGGGGATAAGAAAAAGGGGATCAGAATATTGCTCTTTTGTAACATTTGTTTTAATAAAAGTTACAAGATATTGGGCTCTGATACTGTAGCACAAAAGTATAGAAGGACAATTGAGTCAGAAACTAAGTAAATGTGTGTAGAAGAGTTGGTGTCATAGGATTAATGGAAATTGCAAAGATCATTGAGTCAAGGAAATGAGGACCATGATTTACAGGGAAGAGTGTTGGGCATGGCTTGAGTTGAAAGAAAGATACCTCTAATCTTCCTGTGCATGCTTCATTGAGTTAAATGAAGAATATAGAATCCACGGCGAAGTACCAATCAAGCTCTGTGAGCCATGAATAAGCATGGAGAACCTCATGGGAGTGTAGTTTGACTAAGAATTAATTCTTAGTATGGTGAAATGCTCAAGAGACCATTCCCAGTGTTTAATGTTACAGTGGAATAATTTTTTAAAATAGACGCAAAAATAGGATGGAGAGGCAATTCAGAGGTACACTCCAAGAGCATGAATGGCAGAGTGATGGATGACAAATACTTCATTGATCAGAACATAAGAATTCAAGCAAGTCAGATGCAACAACATAATGGAGAACCATGTTGAAGAGTACACTGTTGGGAAGTGTGTATGGCATGAGATGCAACATCATCCAATGTGCAGTAGAGGAATAAAACACAAGATTGCAGTTGATCAATGTGGGGGTAAGTAGCATTATGACTAGTGAGTTATGATAAGAGCTCTATGTAAGTGTGTGCATTGTTATATGAGGCCAAGTGAGTTCGTTTTGCAGAGAAAGGTTGAGAGTGCCTATGTAGAGGAAAGAAGACCCTGAGAGAGCTTGTGTTGATGTGTGAAAGGTTGAAAGTGCCAGAGTAGAATAAGGAGGTCGAGAAATTATGTTCCTAAGAAGAGGCTGAGTGAGCTTATGTTATGTGAGAGGCCAAGAGAGTCTGTGGAATAGAAGGGGTCGACTATTGAACTGTATGTTGTTGAAGAGCAGAGGACAAAGTGTTGCATGGATTGTGATGAGAGATTGTTGTTGAGAAGAACAACAAGTTGCAGCAGAGTGAGAAGAGGACAGAGAGTGTCGTGTGGGCCAAGGGATGTGGTGAACATAGTTGATATCAAGCAGAGTGGCTTCCATCTACAAAGAACATTAAGTTCCTTATTGAGTGTAGGTTGGTGCCTGCATACAGGAAGTTGGTGATTCCATCTCTAGTGGGTGTCTGAGAAGGCTTGGGGGTTTGTGCCCCCTGCAATTTGTTGCTTGCATAAATCCAAGGTGTTGCATGTTGGTTCTTGCAACAAATCCATGAATTTGGTGCTTCACATGGTGCTTCTAGTAAGATGAACAAGTGCCTACAAAAGGAGGGATTTGGTGCTTCTTTCTAGTGGGTTCTAACAACCAATCAAAGGGAGTTGGTTCTTCCTATGAGTGGTGGCTCACAAGTATATTGATGTAATAGAGTAGGTCCTCTTATTTTACATCAATAACAACAACAAGCTTTGGTGGCTTTTTCCTGAAAGGGTTTCCACATAAAACCTTTGTGTCTCATGTGTTTGTTGCTCATGATGTGTATGCTTGTGTTCGTTGATATGGTTGTTGTTATCATTTGTTAATGGTTTCTCTCATATAATGGATGCCAAGTTTGAATGAGTAAAAATGAATTGGCATAAAATTTTAAATTAACCTTAATACTAATTCACCCTCCCTCTCAGTATTAACATTGTTTCCAGTAGAGTTTGGGATAAATTTGTTCACTTGTTAACTCACTTCCATTAGTAGTAGTTTGCAACAATTTTCCTTATAATAACTATAATTTACTAATAAATTAAGTCTAAGTTTCCCTCCATTCAAATTATAATCATGTTAACTCACTTCCATTGATGACAGTTTGCAACAATCTTCCTTCTTATCACTATAATTTAGTGATAAATGAATTCAAAATTTTGATCAATTCAAAATTTTGACCAATTTTTCTACAATTTAAAATTATGTATTTCATCGTATAGTAATCTTCCCCATTAAAATCCAGTAATCGAAGAAATTAAAACTCTAACTAATCCAAAACTCTATTACCAAAAAATAACATTCCAATTGATCCAAAACTCTATTCATTTTTCAAACATTTTAAATGATTTAGAATAAAGTAAAACCTTTAAAGTGAAATTTCAACATGCATAAATCTTGGATGATAATAGAATTCTAGCCATATTTGAAAATTTAACAAACTTTAACCTAAAAACATAGAAATATAAGCTAATTGTTAATCATTTATCCTACCCTTAGTATAATATCATATAATATACTTTTGAAAATGGTGAAATACACCTATCACGCTAAAAGTTGTGAGTTACAATTAAAGGGCTACAGGTGCCAGATGGGAAGGGAATATCAACGAGTTTTAATTATCATGGAAATATAGTATTCCTGAAGTGCATGGCTTCTCATTTTATAGCGTAAACCCTTTGGTTTTCTATACAAAAGATATTAGATCTAGAGGATGATATCCATCTATGAGTAGTAATGGCTTCCATGGGCTTCCATGGCCCTTGTTGCTTCACCATCTTGTGATGGCTTCATAGAAAATTGATTTTTTCTTCCAATGGTTTCCCCTTAATACTTCTCCAAGATAAGTTTGAGTTTTTTATTTTGCATATGATTTTTCAAATAACTCTTATGGCTAGAAGTCTTGAGGTTCCCTGACTATTGTAATTGGTAGGAAATTGTTCCAATATTGATTTTCTTGCATGATCTTTATTGTGATGTTATAGGTTTTTTAGTTAAGTGGTTAAATTTGGGGTCTAGAATGTTACAGATCTAAACTTTCAACAATTTATGATGATATTTTTATGTGAATTTTCTAATAGCCATGTTCAATTCACTAGGGTAAGGTGTGTTTTTATCTTGGCAGTTGGGTACATTTTTTTATAAAATGGAACATTTGGGCTCATTCATTCCATTATAGCTATTTAATTTCACGTCAACTATGATTCATAGACATCCTGGAACTTTCACCCGATCTCAAATGTGGCTTTTGCGGCATGTTTAACTGAGAATTACACCTGATCTCAAATGCAAATTGTACTGCCTTTATGGAATATAAGCCTAGGACATATTTACAACAAGCACAATCAAATTTTAACTCACTCCAATTAGAACCCAATTCATCTCCACAACAATCACTCCCACTTGGGGATAGACCACACGTTGATGGACTCGAGCTACATCTTATCACAAGACAACCCTTAATTGTGCCTTGCAATAATGAAATCTAGCATGTGCTAGATTTGTTTCTAGCACGGAAATAAGCATTGCAAGATAAAACAAATGTAGTGCATGCTAGATTTTTTTCCAACACAATCAAAAGCTTTTGTAGGGTAAAACAAATCTAGCATGCACTAGATTTGTTTTACTCTAAAATGCATTTTTTTTTTTTTTTTTTTTTTTTTTTTTTTTTTTTTTTTTTTTTTTTTATGTTTGTATTTTAACCTTACACTATATTAGCTTTACCTTATAATCTCAATGTCTATTAGAAACAAATCTAGCATTAACTAGGTTTGTTTCTAGCAAAAACACAAGTGTTTGTGGGTAAAAAAAATCTAACACCACCTAGATTTATTTCTAGCACAAACAAAAGTGTTGTAACGTAAAAAATATATATATATATATATATTTTTACACTAAAATGCTTTTGTGTTTTTCCTTACACTAAATTATTTCCCTTGCAATGCTTGTTTTTGTGCTAGAAACAAATCTAGTAAGCACTAGATTTGTTTTACCCTACAATGCTTGTGTTTGTGGTAGAAACAAATCTAGCACGCGCTAGATTTGTTTTACCCTGCAATGCTTATGTTTGTGCTAGAAAAACATTTGGCACACACTAGATTTATTTTACCCTGAAATTATTTTATTTGCGTTATAGACAGATCTGGTGCATGTTATACTTTTTTGCCCTACAATGCACTTGTTTGTGCTTTCCCTTTTACCCTATGATCCTTTTATGTTTTACCTTACACTAGATTTTGTTTACCTTATAATTCATGTGTCTTTGTTAGAAATAAATCTAGCATGTGTTAGATTTGTTTTACCTTGCAATGCTTTTATTTATGCCATAAGGAAATATATTGCACACTAGCTTTGTTTTACCCTACAATGCTTGTGTTTATGCTAGAAACAAATTTAGTGCACATTAGATTTCTTTCTAGCACAAAAACATGCATTGCAAGGTAAGACAAATCTAGCACATGCTATATTTGTTTCTAGCATTATAACAAGTGTTGCAGGGTAAAACAAATCTAGCGTACACTACATTTGTTTCTAGCACAGACAAAAATAATGTATATCTATGAGTTTCCAAAATCAATTTCACTAATTTCTAGATGCATAAGGCCACACTTTTCTTCATCAACAATAGCTACTTCAGAAAACTCAAATCTACACTTTTCAACGACCTAGAGTTTAACATTCCTATTTATACATCCTAAAAAATATGTCTTCATATATGTAAAGGTAGGGAGACCTAGCATTGGAACTAATGTTTTGAAATGTAATTTCAAAACTTTGAGAATAAAATGAGAATTATCTAGTCTTTATAGGAGTAAAACTTTTATTTGGAATAAAACCTATAGAATGACTTCAAAATATCAAGTTTAAAGAGTAAAAATCCTCACTAAGTGAGATATAAATATAGTTTTTTCTTCACATTTCTCTTTTTTAAATTTTTTGTAGAATCAATTTTGGACATTCTTTGATTTTCCAAAGGACCATGTTGTGGTTCTCCAATTTCTACAAATTTCTTATGAGAATTATTTGTACACATACCTCAATAATACAAGTGTCATTTCTAAAGTTTAATAGGACCTATTAAACTTTAGAAATGAACATACAAGTTAATATATGGTGGTTTGATATGAGTTAATATATGTTTAATGTAACGAGACACTTAGGGGGGAATAAACCACTGCTATGGGGTAAAATGCACGGGATGAAAACTACCCTCAAAGGCCTTCTCGAGACCTTCGACAGACTGTAAGATTATCTGCAAAAGCTACCAAGTTACACACATGTTCATCTATTAGACATAAATCGACAGAGTATGGAAAGAGGATCAACTTTAGCTCCTTCTAGATTTGCTTGGGGATCTCTATGCGGTAAGAAGAACTCCTTCAAGGCCAGCTCCAAGACAATTCCTGCACAAAGGACAAGCCAAACCAATCACAGCATACGCTTCTGAAAACTAATGTAAGAATCCATAATAAACATGTATGAGTGTATAAACTAACTACTCATCTCGACAAGCATCAGAATGAAAAAATAAATGAACAATATTACCGACACTTTGGAGTAGGGAACACAACTGTAGTTCTATATTCAGAATGGAAGAGTGATTGAAACCATCCGTTGCATCAGCCTTCCTTACCCCTTCTTCCTCTCTCTTTCCCTCTTTCAGCTAGCTTCTTCAAGAATATGACAGTTCACAACAGCTCTATGGGCTATCCTTCCAAATGCTTTGACCCTTTTGCAATGGCCCTCTCGTTGCTTATGTAGCAATTGAATTAGGGCTGTCAAGCTCCTCCTAGAGTTCATTAGGGGAAAATCCATGAACCTACCCTGTTTACAAGCTTTTTCCCATTTGCCTTCATTCTTAGAATGGAATTTCTCCAAATATCTTGATTTTTGGAGTTTCCTTGCTTTTCTTGAGCAAATTTAGGGATTTAATATCTAGATATTTATAAGAATATTCGTTGGCCTGACCTTTTGAACATCCCTTAAGTTCACTAACACTCCCCCTGGTCTAACAACATGAGTTAGTAGGGTGACTAACGCTCCTTTATGCTTTGTAACAAGCTTTATAAAGTAGGTTGACAGTGTATAGAGAGCGTTAGTGTGGATTCCAGGCCTGCAATCGTGGTCTTTGCTTCAGTGATCTTGTCTTTCACCTCTGAGTTGATGAGAAGGTCAATTTTTCCTATAAAAAATGCCCCCTAACGTATGGGATCAGAGGCAGAGACGATAGTCGAAATACTTTATGAAAAAAAACACTTTAATTTGCTGTCAAAATCTTTGTAGAGAGAGAGAGAAGTTTCGAGCGGCAAGGAAAACCTGATACAATACAGATACATATATATATATAAATTGCTAAAATCATGTCCTCAGTCGGGCATTCCCATGCTCAGTAGCTATGTCAGAGTAATTTCTCATCTGAGATATAACAATGCTAGCTGCCAATATGGCACAGGGCGGATCCAATGTCATAATAGATCATCCTGAAATAGTTGTCTCCAAAGAGCAATATCCGCAGCTTGGGAGAGGAAACAAGGCTGAATGATGCAAGCCTCTACCCAAGGTCTTGATTCTCTCTTCACCGAACAACATAGATTAGTACATGTGATAAGATATGTTGACGTTGAACATGCACGAAATCATCTGATTACCAGTCAATAATGGAGACTGTTAACAGATGTGAGGAAGGCCACCAATAATGGTGATGGTCTCCAAGATGCATAGTGCAAACTAGCGAGTGTGAAAAATTTCTTTGTCGTCGAACACTCGTAGAATCACTTAACCAGGAGCCAATAGTGAAAACCCATGATCAAACAAAAGGTAACTTGCCACTAATGCCTGCAAGTACCAAGGCACTGAATGTGTTTCTGGGTTATCTTCCTCAATAGAGTGTTGAATTCGATAGGAACAAACCTATCGAAAGGTAGGCAATGACGTGTCCTACATCAGTCGACACGAAACCGGACAAGAATGATTTTATTTTTTGAGGAATCTTTTGAGCATTTGGGTCTAAACAATGGAGGGCATGATGAAAGGATATGTAGGATCGGTTGATAGAGGAAACAAATGGGGACCATTGAACATAGAAGGCACAACAACGGTTTTAACCAGACAACACTAGACTCATGAACACTACAAAGTGTTTAAGATACGAAGATGCGATTACATCAGGGTATATAGGATAAAAACTCATAGGTTGGTAGGGTTCATATTGAGAGGCTATCAAAATGAAGGTTTATCTGAGGCATGTTCAAGGGAACAATTGCTATCAAACCACGCTTTCAAATACATAATACAGTTGTATTGTCCACTTTCCCCATCTGATATTTTAATGAGTCTAGACGGGTAAACTCATCGATCTTTTCATGTTTAAAGAGTCTAAAAATGATCGCAAAAAGAACGACTCTTTGCCCTATCTGATTAGTTTAATGAGTCCAGACAGGCAAACTCATCGATTTTTTCATGTTTTAAGAGTCTGAAAAGTATCGTAAAAAGAACGACTCTATATCTTGTCTGTGTTTTTAAAGAGTCCAGACAAGACAACTCGGTGGTCTTTTCATATTTAGAGAGTCTAAAAAGATCATAAAGAGAGACTCCATGTTGGTCCCTTTGTCATAGTTGTTAACCAGGTGCGACAAAAGGTCAATAGTATACCCGGATCGGTTACTTTTCCGTATTTTAATCTATTGAACCCAGATAAAGAGAAGCCTATTTTCAATAGATGTTGACCTCATTATGTTACAAGTATGAGGCAACGGACTAAACTTGTGTTTTGTCATGAATTTTTTACGAGCTCAGTAACAAAGCTCGAGATTTTTTCAATTTTAACGAGCAAGAAAAAGTACCTAAAAGAATGCTCAGGTCATCTTTAGCGAGTTTAATGAGCAGCAGGACAAAGCGCGGGATTTTTTCAGTTTAAAGAGCGAGAAAAAAAAGTGCCTAAAAAGAATTCTCCTTTGGTCTTTTTCAGTTTATGAGCTGGAAAAAGATCGAAAAAGAGGTGCTCAAAGTAACATTTGCATATATTTAACGAGTGCAAATGATGAAAAACTCGGAAATGTTTATTAGTTTTTAAAGAGCAATAAAATATCACAAAAGGTGCTCTGGCCATCGTTGCATATATTTAACGAGTGAAATGATGAAAACTCGGGGATGTTTATATTTTTTAAGGAGCGATAAAATATCCCTAAAAGTGCTCTATTGATTGCGGTATATATGTTTAATGAGCCCTACTACAAAAAACTCGGAGATGTTTATATTTTTTAAAGAGCAATAAAATGTCTCCAAAAGTGCTCTAACCATCGTTGCATATATTTAACGAGTGCAAATGATGAAAACTTGGGGATGTTTAGATTTTTTAAAAAGCGATAAAATATCCCTAAAAGTGCTCTATTGAAAATTGCATGCAGCTTTTACTGCTTTTCATTCCTCAAAGTACTTTCATCAAAAGCAGTAAAAGTATAAAAAATCAGCAATTCCTATTATCTGGGTTCATGCATGATAAAAAATATTGTAGAATGGACTACTTCATCTTTAATTATTTTAAAAAAATCATGTCTCTCAAAGTTATATAAGGAGATGTTTTGAGCTTTCACATGCATCATTTTCACTATTTTGAAGTTTGTGAGAGCTTGCTGGAGCTAAAGAGGAGCAGACTTTCTGTGGACCATTGTAGGAGATCCGAGCAACCATTCGACGTGTCGTCAGTCCCAGGTGAGAGCTAAAACCTTTCTATATGCCTTACTAAGCCTTTTTTAACAATTTCATGGGTGGAAATTTGCAAATCTGAGGTGCCCTAGAGCCATATTTGCACACTAACGCTCTCCAGATGGCCAGTAGAGAGCATTAAACGCTCTGTACGAGCCACTAGAGGGCGTTAATCCTCCCTGTGCAACACTGGGGGGAGCGTTAGGGCTCTAGGGCACAGTGAAAACCCTCATGCATGGATTCTTAAGTGATTTTGCCCCATTTTAACTATTTTTAGGGTTATTTTGTGCAGGTTTCAGGCAGAAATGACTCATCTATGGAGAGAACGGGCCCATGATAATGAGGAATTGTTGATGCGAAACAATCAAGCCTGCATAATTTCATTGCGTCGCTGCTGTTTGTTGAAGTATGCAAGGCTAGAGCTGATGAAAGGACAGGAGAATTTACTGAGATGGATCATACAACATTGGGATGAACACGAGCAAGTGTTCAGGATTGGAGATCAGGAGTTGGCGATTGACCGGGATGACATTTAATTTTTGACTGGTTCGTCGTCCCATGGGGCACAAGCAAACCTCACTGGTGGTAGGTCAGATCCACGATCTATTTTAGAGCTGGTACATATCTACTGCATCCTTGAGAGTGGACTAGTCAACAACAGAGTCTCTATAGAGAGGATTCGATCTCGGTCTATGAGGGCAGTTTTATGGTTGATTGTGCGATTGGCGGGGTCAAAAAGTCCCCACGTAGTGACAAAGGCCCAATTGTTGCCTGCCATTAACTATGTACAACCTCAAATGTTCAACTGGTGTGAAGCAGTGCTTCGCCGGTTGAAGGCAGAATTGACAGCATGCAAGACCCGTACCCAACATAGTTTTAGGTACAGTACTATCATAGTCTCATTTTTCCTTGAGAGGGTACCTGTCATGCACCCACAGGTAAGCTTAGGTCCCTTTGATCCGAGGGAGCCAAGGCAGGGTCATTGGTCATCACTTGATCCTTGCACAGGAGGAGGACCCCTCTAGCACTTCTTTGATGAAGTCTTCTTCCAGTGACTTCATAGCCAGATTGTGATTGTTGATGACTATGCCTATGAAGGCATGGACTGTACCGGTGACCCAAACTTGATGCTACCACCTGGGGCCAATTGGGGTCCTCAAGGTGAGAATAATTTTGATAGTACTCGAGTATTTTTGTGCTTTGGAATATATATGTAATGTTTTTTAACGGTGCAATAAGAACTGACATGAAACTTTTATGCTTAACACAAATGTGGTGCCAGTACGACCTGTAGGTGAACCTCGCTATGTGTGATGAGGCAGGCAATTACTTGCTAGAGGGGGCAATGCCGACAGTCTCCACGAGGTTCTGAGGAACCTAGAGGGTTTGACTATGGGTGTCCCCCCCTTCCTATGAGGGAGATTCCCGCTCATATGCAGAGACACACCGTTGTTGTACTTAAGCAGTTTCTGGTTCCTCTTTGGAGGGTAGCTAGAGCTGTTTTAGCTTTTCTGGAGCAATAGGCTCATTTTAGCAAGTGTTCTGGTGTAGCCATATGAATGTTTGTAGCTGGGTTTTGAGCCATTTTGTACTTAAATCATCCAAGTTTTGGAATATTTTGATATAAAAAAATTGGATTTCGATCTATATATATATATATATATACAGATATTTTTGGTATTTTGGTGGTGTAAATGCGTTTTTAAATGTTTTTTGTAACAAATTTTTAACTTTAGTAAATGTTTTACTTCTCATGCATGCTGCTATAACAAATGAGAAAAATGTCAATCCAATACAGAGTTAGCTAATGAATCAGTGACTGTATTTAATTCTCGAGGAACATGCTCATATGTGATTATTTGAAATCGACGTTCCAAGAGTCGCACCCTTAGATAGTTACGTATCAAGGCTGGATTACGGACATGATAATGGTTTGTCAATTACATAACGACTAGCTAGGAGTCTAACTTAACCACCAGATTGGAGATGCCCCTTGATGACGCTTCCATGAAAAGTGAAACGATGGACATGTACTTGGCAATATTGTTGGTGGCGGTACCAAGAAAGACACCCCAAAGCAAAATAGTTCCGACTCGTGTGTATAAATGACCCAAACAGCTGATGCAATGTGTCGTGTGTGACGACTAGCACCATCCATGTATCCTACGTATGTTAAGGGCAACGATGACATCTGCATTGCGAGAAGAATGCATGAGAGAAGTACTCCACTAAATAAAAAAACAATCCAATCACATCAAAAAAGGTAAGAAAAACTTATGAATACATAAAATTACAAAGCACATGCCCAGTACGATACTAGGCACAACACTTTTTCAGATAGAGCCAGTATGTGGGCTCCTTGAGTGGGACTCCGTCCCAGTCCTGCAGTTCATATGCCCCTGAGAGGATGACTTTCGTTATGACATAGGGACCTAGCCAAATGGGTCAAAGCGTGCATGCCTCCAAGAATTTATCTTTTGGATGATAGAGCGATACGAAGTCGCCCTCTTGGAAAGAACAAAACCTAACCTCTTTTGCAAATTGGGTTTGTACCCTCTCCTTGTGAGCTACGAGTGCCAAATCAGCATCTCAACGGGTTTTATCTAATTGTTTGAGGTATAGTAGGCGTTCTTCTTTGACAATGGGGTCGGGCATGGGTTCAATGACTATTTCGAGGAAGGAATTGGCCACCCATTTTGTTTTGCCTCGTCGTAAAGTTGGATCTCATGCACGACAAATGACGAATTGAAGTTAGGCATTTCCTTGTGAGACCAAACAAATTCAGCATGGAATTCCTCATGTAGGTAGGTGGAGCTTGCAACTCAGGACTGCAATCTGCTCGCATCTGGGTGTCTTCCACAATGCCTATCGTGACTGAAATATCTATGGGAAATGACCTGGAAGTGTCATCCCTATTTTCTTCCACCCCAAAAGTTTGGATGCTTGTATAGGGTGGGGAAATGATTTCATTTGTGTCAGAGGACAGGACTTGAAGAGGCATCATGTCTGAATCAGATGTCAGACCCCAAAGATGCCAATCCTCCCAATTTTGCTCTCCAAAACTCATGATTTTTCAAACGGCTCCGTCCATAGATGGGAGTTGATCGCATGGATCTAATGGAGGAGCAGTTATGGGAAGGGGGGTGGTACCGCCAGAAATAACCAACATGACCGGAGAAATGGATGCGGATTAAATGCCTTAGTAGGCTGATTCAACTGGTGACAGCGGCATCTGGTCTCTGAATGTGTCAAGGTCTGAAGGCACCATTAGGATCCAGGGATCGATCAGTTCATGAGGAATTGATGAAATAATGTTGACTGATTGTGGAACCTGCAGCAGCTGAAGAGGAAAACAACCCATCAGGGAGGAAGCCTTCGATAGATCGGTAGCTATACTGACAAAACTATCAGTTACACCTCCTAGCAGGGGTGCAGAGCCACTTGGTAATGGTGAATAATCAGGGGTGCAGAAAGAAAACTGATCCATTATAATTACCTTTTCATTGAGAAGAATGGACTTATTTGTATTAAAGAAACAAAAAGGGAACCATTACAACCTGAGCCTTGGTGTTGTGCAAGCTCCTCCCAGGGTCCAGCAAGAGATTTCCTCTACTTGGACAAGCTCACCCACTTCCAAATGAAACAAGAAAGGATGGTAATCTCTCCTCACAAGCTTACAATGGAAGTCCTAATTCCAGCAGCATCTACCCTTTGAATGTTCAGCTTTCAACCTCCCCTCCCTTGGCCCAATGCCTGTATTTATAGTGTTCTAGAGGAAGTTATTCAGTTCCAACATCAATGGGATACTCCATCTTTTGGATGGGGTAGCTCCTCTCTTGATCGGATAAGTTCCTCTATCATAGGGATGCATGAACCATCTGGAGGCGCTCAATACACGTCAAACACTCTTCTAGAAGGCTCTAGAAGTGACCACAAGTAACCTTTTAAAGATGAAACTCCTGCCTTTTGACCTTTACAGGGGTACGCACCCATCCTTTGGCTTACAGAGCGTACAAGTACGCAGGCACAGTGTGTTTGGAGTGCGTACATGCAGGCAAGGTAGAGAGAACCTGCGTACC
>APFE030599109.1:0-24119 GCA_000404065.3 Pinus taeda
GTAATTTAATGTATGTTAAACATTTTAGCTTGGTTAAAATAAAAATAAAATAAAAATCAACTATTAATTTCATTATTTTTTATAAATTACTAATAGTAATTTTTAAGCTCCAGGTTTATGATAACCCATGGTATTGACCCATGGTATTCATGTGAGCATATACTATTTAAAGGGGAAATTCTATCTTAGATCCATCTTAATTCTGGGTCTACCAAGTGCTCAGAGGGATAAATAGATTTCATCCCCCTAAGAGTGGTAGATGTGGAGTTAAGATGGATATAGGTTGGTTTTCATGATAATGAAGATATTAAATAGACTTAGGAAATTATATTGTAAAAACATCTTAAGGTGAATGATTAAAGCATAAACATTGGACAAGTATATTTGTATACTTCTGTTTTAAATTGAAACAAATCCAGGGCTAAAAGGAATGGATTGGTTGCACTAGTCATCCGTCTATAACTTTCCAACATAGGCTGAAGTAAACAGATTGTAATTTGGGTAATTTTTCTAACTATAAATAGGAACATACTTGTGTATTGGTAGGGTGGTTACGAGGTCCCTAGAAGTGATGAATTTGATTTTTCTTGGTTTTATATATAGTATTAGGTTTTTTAGATTGTAATTGGGTAATTTTTCTAACTGTAAATAGGAACATACTTGTGTATTGGTAGGGTGGTTACGAGGTCCCTAGAAGTGATCAATTTGATTTTTCTTGGTTTTATATATAGTATTAGGTTTTTTCTCATGCTTTCTGTGAATGATATGGGTGAATTTTATCCTACACCCACTAGGTTGTAATTTTGGTAATTTTTATTTCAAAAGATATTATAAAGAAATGCAATGATTTCATTTGTGTATTCAATAAACACAATATTCTAATGGAATTCTTATCCTACACCCACTAGGTTGTAATTTCAATAATTTTGATTTCAAAAGATATTTTAAAAAAATGCAATGATTTCATTTTTGTATTCAATAAACACAATATTCTAATGGAATTATGCATTTGTGGTTTACCTATAAAAATTCCATGGAGAAGTATTAGTGGTGTGACATCAATTGTCCTGAGGCAGAGGCTTTAGTTTTACTCTTTTTTGGGAGAAAATACTTTCTTCCAACATTTTTGACTTCCATGAAAAATTTCAAAGTCCTAATATTATTCAATTATGGGTTCAAGAGAGACATAGTATTCAATTATGGGTTAAAGAGTTCCACACACACTGAATGATCTATCAGCCTTATCTTCACTTAGTTTAAGACTTTTCACTTGGAGAGGCTACATGTGCCCCCACTTCAAGAGCATAGTAAAGTCATGTAGAACTTAGAGAAGCTATCTTTAAGCTTTTAGTGAATATTGGAAAAATGTCTGGGTTCAATAACACCCAGTCGAGCATTAAGCTTCCAATAATGCTAGATTTTAACCTGGAGCACTTTTGTGATTTGGAGGAGATGCCCCCTCGTATTTGTGACACATATTCAGTTGTGAATTGGACTATTACTAACTATCATTTCCTTTGAATGTTACCTGATGAATTGGGGAACCTCAACTCTTTAATAATGTTAAGGAAGGAAAGAAAGTACATTACGCTAAGTTCTCTTATGCTTTTCAAGTTTTTCTTGGATATCTACAACGTTTCGGGTAGGAAAGTACATTCTATTAATGAAAATTTGTCTTGATAGAAAGGCCCAATTTCAAATTCTAATGCTTTCAAAAAACATTGTATAACTGTAATGTTTTTAAAAGGAAAGCATATTTTTTCAATTTAAGTATCATGATCCCATATTCCAACTTATTTTTCAGTAACCCATTAGGCTTTGTAGCTTTGAATAAATCCATGTCTTTTGATAAAATCCTCTTCCAAATTAGAACGTAGTTTCCTTTTGGCAATAACTACATACAATATCTTGATTTTGTTATTGAGAAAATAGAGGTTGTGAAACAAGCCTGCACCATACAAGGACTTGATTCATTGATTATGTATCAATTATGGCTCTTGATGTAATAATGTCTTGATTTTGTTGCTTGAAAATATAGGTTATGCTTTACTATTTCACAGAATTTCTTACAATCTTTCCATAAGTATTGAATTGTAATCTCAGTCATTAAGGGATGACAATAATGACAAAGGTAATATTCCATGGTTTGAAGTTCCCCTCTTACTAAATATTTAAATATATCACCACAATTTAACTGCTAGTTAGAGGAATTGTATTTGATTTGTAAACAATTCATTGCTTGATTTATAGATTTGATTTTTTCCCTTTTTTATTTTTTCTCAGATTTGGTATGAATATCTTCCAAGATTGGTTCCTAGTTTCCCCACCAAAATCTACTAGTTAAGATCGCTATTAAATATTTCTTGACAATGTTACAACTTTCCAGTAGTGTCTTTTGAAACATTGTTGTTGCTTTTCATGGTGTTAAATGCACAATAAGTCACTGCAACTAGTGCCATAATTTATTCACAATGCCGAAATCTAAGGTGGGTCTTGTAATGATTGGAGTGATTGTTTTCTAGCTACTAAGGCCATATGCATTTTTATCTCTTATGTTGTCTTGAGATATTCAAATTCAGAATAAGAATTGAGGTCTCGTTTCCACTGTAGATCGCAGTCAATTTCTTGAACATAATATATAGTGGATTATCTTTTACTAATCAAATATGGATGTGATCCCTCGTAGGAAAGGAAATTCAAAGTGACTTTGATTTCACATTGATTTGTCAAAACATCCACACAGGAAAGGAGATTCATAGTGACACTGATTTCACACTGATTTGTCAAAATGGAGGCAAGAGAAAAGGAAACTTTGTATTCAACAATGCTCTTAATTTCATATGTACATGCACATAAATATTAGTAGAAAATATTGAAGGGTTGCCTAAGTAATATTTTCATTCCACTACATTCTTTACAACTTGTAAATAAATAACTTGGAACAATTCCTTACACTACTTCTTATTCTTTATTAATCAGTGATTAAGATTTTGATATTGAAATGGCTAAGATTTTTCTTCCTTCTGTGAAATTGTGTGTTCTATAATGCTTCTTTTCCGTTCACTATGTATAGCATATAAAGTGTGTCTAATGGAGTAGGAAGATTGGAAAGTCTTTTGATCCTTAAACTATGTTAGAAGGTAGAAACCCAATAGGGCAGGGTAGGTACATCCGCACAAAGGGGTCACAAACACCAAAGTTGGTATTGGCCAGTGCCTTGAGCTAGAAAATTTCCTTTACCCTTGTATTAACAGTGAATCTAGAGAGGATTATAATATTATCTTTATAAGATTTATATAAGTTAAGATTGATGAATAGAATTCATGGGACATGAGCTAGCATGTCCTTGCAAGGTGGTTGTTGATTATTGGAAGCGATGATGGCCATTATGTCAGGCCAGGTGGTCGCACTCCCTTGATCGTGAGCACGATTGTGATCAAGATGGAAGACTTCATAGTCTAGATTGATTGTTTAGCAGTGATAGTTAGTGGGCTTATTCACAAAATCTTCTATTTCACTAATCCTTTTTATAGAGTTGTCAGATTCAATTTCCAAAGGTTTTAATTACACTATAGAGTTGAGTTCTGAGAGAGTTGTGATTCACAGTGTTAAGTATAGCAGCTATGACACTTGAAGGAAGACAAGCATAGTAGAGGTATCCGACTTTGTTATAAGCTTACTTTCATATTATAAGGGACTTGGTTGGCTTTTTTATAATTTTATAAACAAGTTCCATGTCATGGAAATGTGAAAAGAAAAATAGTGATATTACCACCATGTGGCTCTTTCCATATATGGTTTTATACTTTCTCAAAAAATTCTCTAAGAGTTCACAATGCTAAGATTCACTAGGACTTTACAAAGTTTTATTATTTAGTGAAAGACTCGCCAAGATCTTACAAGACTTTATAATTGAGTAAAATATTCGCCATGCCTGGCAAGAGATTTGTCAAAAAATTATATATATATATTATATTATTGATAAAGTTTCCTTCCATTTTTCCTATATACCATGGAGATTCACCCATTTATTATACATATAAATTTATGGGGGGTTCCTAAAATTTTCCTTGCAATTGAGGAAGGAGTGGCAAAGCTCTATCAAATGAGGGAGGAAACAAGTAAGGAGCCAAGCAAAAGACTAAGGTTGGTGCTCTCTACTTCTCTCTCATCTATCTCTCATAAAGGAAAATACAAGTAACATTGAATTGTTTGTTTCTAAGATAGCTACCCGTCTTAGTGGGACTAGCAGCTCTAAATGGACACTAGTTTTCTTGGAAATAATAAGGTACCTTGATTTATGGTGATTTGGTATAGCTGACATAGTATGCCTTGCAAGAAAGAGATCAAATGGCCAACAAGGTGGTCGACTACATAGAATCTCCCTATGAAGCAGATGGGAAGTGTGTTGTAGGGAACTCTTCTAACTTAGTGGACACATTGAGAATCTTGAAGGAAGAAATAAGGTGTTGCAAAGAAGACAATGACAAAATCATGCAGGCATAAAAGACACAAGCAGAGGTGAATGCAATATTACTTCAGAGTTTGTTAAATTTGCAACGATAAGGACCTCTTCGGATTGGCCATGGACATGAGGATAGAAATAATGGGGCATGTGGCAGTGGGTCTCATAGTAGACATCAGTCGTATAGATATGATAATATTAGAGATGGTAGGTTTTTGGACACTCCAAATAGGAGAGGCACTAGACATAGGTATTATTCTAGTCCTGGTTCTGATAAGCATCATGATCATCATCATTATCATCCATACAAGAGGAATTATATAGTACATTTTATGGATGAGTTCAAGAAGGAAAAGGCAGCTAAATTTGATGTAGAGATGAATAAGTCCCAGGATGCGGAGGCTTGGTTGCTTGGCATGCAAAAATTCATTAGATTGCATGATTACTCAAAAAACATGAAAGCAAGGATAACCCTTTTCAGTCTCAAAGATAAAGTGGATATTTGGTGGGAATATGTGAACAATGTCATGGAAATACATGAGGATGAGTTCACTTGGCATCTGTTTGAGAGGATCTTCAAGAAGAGGTACTTGTTTAAGAGGTATTATGATGATAGAGCTAAGATGTTTTATGAGTTGCGGATGGTTTCTATGACAGATGAGGAGTATACTAGCATATTTTCAGAGTTTATGAGATATGTGTCAGAGAGGAGAAGGCTAAATTTCAGAGAGTCATTTGTGGATTTCCAGTTGCATACAAAGACCAAATTGAGTTTGATGAGCCTAGATTGTTGAAGGAGTCCATATGAAAGTTGACGCATTGTTATGAGTAGTAAAAGCAGAAGGTTGAGCCAAAAAATGACTTGAAGAGAAATGACAAATGTAAAGGAAAATAGACACCAAAGTGAGGACGACCTCAAGATGCAAGTGAGAAAGATAATGCAGTTCCTTACAAGAGATTCAATACAACTAAAAAGGGACATGGAGAGAAGTAGGCTAGAGGCGGTGGTAGGGAACCATTGCAGTATTGGATATCTGGTAAGGATCATTGTAAGAGGGATTGTCGATAGTATTAGAGTAGTGGTAGACCCCAGATCTATTGTGCTCAGAAGGTGCATATATTTGGTAATGTGGGTCATAGAATTCCTCAGATTTATGTAGTTGTGGACAATAGGCAAATAGATCATCAGGCATTGATCATTGAGATGGATAGTAAGCTTTGTGATCAAGTTGTTTCTATTTTAATTGATCCTGGATCTAACTATAGTTCTATAATTCCTGACCTAGTGGATAAGTGTGGCTTGAGAAAAGAAGTTTGTACAAAGTATTGGTTGGTACAGTTGGATATAGGTACAAAGAAGTGAGTTCACTATTGGGTAAGATATTTTGCATTTTAGTTAAATGGTATGCCTATAGCAACACATTTGAATGTATTTCCATTGGGATTGTATAGTATGATTTTGGGTATAGATTGGCTATACCTTCACAGAACCAAAGTGGATTTCTTCGACAAGGCCATTGAGTGTGTGGATGAAAGTGGGGAAAGACGACCTTGCAGGGAAAGAAGAAGCCTACATCAGTAAGGATGGTTACGTTATGTAACCTAAGTGTAGTCATAGAAAAGGTTGTGTGATGTTTGTAGTGCACATTTCTAGTGACAAGGGTAAGGAGGTTGAGGATGCTGATGTGTTGAGCAGGTACCTATTATTACAACAATTTTAGGATGTATTTAATGAGGAAATTTCAGAGTTTCCACCTCATAGGAAGGCGTAATTTTCTACTGAGTTAGTTTCAAGGGAAGGTCCAGCATCGAAAGCACCTTACAGGATTATCACACCTGAGCTGGTAGAGTTGAAGTTGGAAGTAAAGGAAATTTTGGACAAAGGATACATCACACCCAATGTATCACCTTGGGGCGCACCAATGTTTTTTGTAAAGGATAAATATGGTATTATTATATTGTGCATTGATTACAAGCAATTGAACAAGGTAACAATCAAGAATAGGTACCCTTTGCCGAAGATTGATGATTTTTTGGATCAGCTAAAGAGAGCAACAATTTTCTCTAGGATCGACTTGAGATCAAGATACCATCAGGTATGCATCAAGAAAGAGGATATATTCAAGATTGCGTTTAGGACCAAGTATGGGCAATATGAGTTTTTTATTGTTCCATTCAATTTGACTAATCATCCAGCTACATTCATGTGTTTGATGAATAGCATGTTTTGTCCTTATTTGGACAAGTTTTTTATTGTATTCATTTATGACATACTAGTGTTATCACCAAAATTTGATCATCTAGCCATGATTTACTAGATCGATTGAAATACGCCATGTACGACCAATTTTACCATAGTAAAATTTCTTTCACTATAAGAAATTACTTAATAAACCACATTTGTTAAGTCATTTATGATTAAACCCATGAATAATAATTAAACAAGTCATTATTTATTTAATTTTCTTATACGAATAATTAATTAAACTATTGTTTAACTAATATTCCTCGTCATATTTGACCCAGTTCTAATAAATAAATAGGTAAACCATTAATTATCTTATTTTTATCTACGAATAATTAATTAATCACTAATTAGTTATTATTCCTTGTCAAGTTTGACTAAATCCCCTAGGAATACTTAAATAAATCATTATTTGTTTATTATTCCTTAACCATATTTCTTGATATGATAAGTAAATCATTTATTTATTTATTATTTCTAAATAAAAGTATTTAACCAATTTAAATACTTTTTCCCTCCAACCAAAATATAATAAAATATTCCAAATGGTTAAGTGTAGAATTTGGTTAATAATATTTTATTATTTCCCATTATTTGAGAATAAGCTAATATTTTGTTATAAATAGAAGGGTTTTACATTCATTCTTAATTTTTTATCATTTTCATTATTGCACTCATTGTTGTAGCTCTAATTATTATCATTTTCGCACACCATATTTTTTTTCATTTGAGTTCTCATTGAGCTCAAACATTTTGTTTGCTAGGTTTTACACATTATAGAGGAGAGAGACTCTACAAAAGGTTAAGACATTGAGGATATTCAAGAACCCATCCCATAGAGGGGGACTGGTAACATTATTTGTTCCCTTCGCAGGTGTCGTTTAATAAAATATATTCTTTATATATCTGGTTTGCATTGGATTATTGGAGTTACTTGCACTTATTTTCTTATTCCATTATGTTGTTTAACTATATATGTTGCATAGATCAGGGGTTTGGCAGGTTTTGTTTCTATCATTTGTTGCAGAAATATACTCTTTAAAAAGCATTTTTAATGTTGACGTTGTTTTTCATCCACAAGCTAAAGTGATTTATTTTCATACACTCTCGATAAGAGGGTAACTCAACTGGGGAATTTCTAATTGTCACCAATAGATGGCGACTCCACTGCGTTTTTAATTTTGATTCAGAAACGTGGGTGACCTTCAATTTTCAGCTTAGGTTTTTTCTTTTTTCAATCTATTAATTTTTTTACTAGCATTCTAACCCTAGATCAATCAAATTTCTCAGTCCTGCAAGTTTTCTGGTTATTTCCGCAGGTCATAAGAACTAGTCGCGACAGAGACAACAAATTTTTCTGAGACTTGCCACCCAAGAACTGAGGAGAAAAAATCACACTTTTCTACCCCAAACCTATTATTTGGAGGTCCGGAGCGCACTTTCTAGCCCAAAGAGTGCGATATCCCAAGAATCATGTATGTACCTGCGATTTTATGTTTTGTGGGAATTTTTCTGATCTTTTCAGGGTTTTTCCAAGAGCAGTCTATTGGGTTGGTGATCATTGTCTTAGCCTTATTAGGCCTTTATATAATCTGTTTCACTTGTCGAAGTGGAATTTAGCCCCTTATGGCTTCTAGTATGCTTCCACCTTTATAGGAGGAGCTTAGCCAAGTAAGAAGTCTGAGTTCTTGTAGAACCTTCAACCATATTTTCCATATCTCTAACTTCCTTCTCTAGATCTTCACAGATAGGTTTTTTCCATCCAAAGTTTCCTCTTAAACCTTCTTTGGTGATTTACCTTAGGGTGCCACATTTTTCCTTAGGTTTCACATCCATCTCCCTATCTTTGCAGTGATTTTCCTGATTGGTTTTTTGTTGTTGTTGCACCACTTTCCAGCAGCATCATGTCATTTGATCCCAGTCACACTGACGCTTTGATATCTTGGCCTTTTTAGTGTGTTTTTAGTTATTTTCGCCACCAACTAGCACAATGTTTGCAAACCCAGTTTAAGTGGGGTTTTATATAGTTGATTATTCGTTCATTTTTTGTTTATAATTTTACTTTATTTCAACAATCTTTTTCTTTTTTAAAACATGATCTAGGCTTAGTTAATAAACACACTTGCACACACAAGCACACCTTAAGAGAAGGTCGCTTGGTTTACACCACAAATCAAAGACTTAACTTAAATAATTTATCTCCCCAAATAGAGATAGAGACATTTTGTTTATCTCCCTTCACCATTTCCATGTCACTTGTGTCTTACAACCATTGTGTCACCAAGGCATTTTTCATGGAGCCTTTTATGCATTCATCCCCAGTTTCCACTTGGGTGTATTACTCCTCCCCGTAGTGTTTGATTGCATCCTCCCCCGAGTTGCCATACCTCATTTAGTTCATCTTATTCCTCATCTGATTCTGAGCCTCCCTCATCGCATACCTTCATCATGTCAAGACTCACTGTAGGTGCAGGAAACAATCTTGGTGCTGGTGCGAGTTCTACTCTGTCTGTCACATCTAGCAGAACTATTGCAAGAACCATTCCATTTCTACCTTTCATGGTTGGGTTAAATCTACCAGATTTTAGTGAGTTGATAAATGACCCTATAGACCATGATGCTGGTTGGATAGCTATGCTTACTAGGATTCCCTCAGACATTCCAAATTTTGAGGGTAACTCTAGGGAGGACCCCACAAATCATGTCTACTCCTTCCATATGTGGTCTTCGTCTAATTCCATCAATGATGACTCCATTCATCTCCGGTTGTTCCAACGCACGCTTACTAGAGATGATGTGAAGTGATACATTGACTAGCCCTCTGCTTATCATTCCACTTTTGCAACACTCACTAAAACACTCATTTTATATTTCAGTTACCTCTCCGATACGACACCAGTACACAACTCTTGAACACATTTCATTAGTACTCTCCCACTCGTCTTTCCATCCATGTCCAAGAATGGTGTAGAAGGAAGAGCATGTGTTGTGCTCCTTCCTTCGAAGACCATGTCTAACTCGACTAGTTTCTTAGGACTCTTTTAGCGCCCATTGCGAAAGATGTCACATCTCACTTTCCTCAGATAGAGGAAGAAGCTCCCCAGAATACTCTAAGATATGACATGATTTATCCTCAGTTTGGTTATGTCTATACCTTTATACCAAATCTCCCTCGTCCTGGTGGTGCCAGTGCACCAGGGGCATATCACATCATTGATGGTATCGATGGAGCTATTTCACATCCTTTGTCATAGACTCAGCAGAGTTATGGCTATCCATAGGGTGGCACCAGTTCCTCTAACACTCATACCCTTCCTACAATCAACATGTATTCAAGACAAAACACCTCATATTCATTCACCCAACCACATCAGAAAATGTCAAGGCCAACTAGCACTCAACCTATCTACCAGACCATTTCACCTTCACCATCTTACACCTATGCGTCGTTGCACACCCCAACCCCTCAGGCATTAGCACCGCAGTCTCCCATTCATCCTCAGCCCCAACAGTAATCGCCCCCTTCAGGGTCAACTATATGCATAAAGAGTGTGGCCAATCCCCAAAATTCAAAGAAAAATAATATGGGGATGGGTAGCAAGGGTAATTAGGGTAACCAATGTAATCAACCTAATGAACCCCAAGAAAACCAATCTAACACCAACAACTAGCAAGAGGGCAACCAACCCGAGAAGAACAAGGTTATTCATAAGAACAAGCCTTGTGTAGGTTGTGGTGTACATTTCCATTATACTCATGAGTTTCCCATCTTACCCAAGATGTGCCAAATGTGGGAAGCCCAAGTAGCTTCTAGAGGTCAATTGCCCATGTAGCAATCACCTTAGAATCCTATGCCATCTCAATCAGTCGTGCTCACAAATCCTTTCCCCCAGTAAGGATTTGTTGCCACTCAACCTCAACAAGGTCGAGAAGCCCACCCTCCCCAACCTTCTGGTCCTAGTGACTACAAGATCCTCATGATGAATTTTGACTAGATCAAAACCTATAATGTCAACTTGCAAACTCAGTCACGTCAATACAACAAACCGTTGAATTTGTCCACAACTGGGACAAAAACTAAAGCATCCACTGAGCCTTTCACGAAACCAAATGGTTTGTTACAAATCCCTAAACCTAAAGTTGAGTCAATTCCCAAGATCCTCAAGGGACCATTATGTCATAATGTGGCTTTTAACCGAATTTCCCATACATACAATATAGTAGATGACTTGGCACAATCACCTACTCCCATGCTGACACTGAAGGTACTCCAGTCATGCCCATCTAAATAAAAAATCTCTACTAACTACTTTGGGTGTAGTAGATCCTTCAGATGATTGTTTTGTTTTCTTCCTTATTGATGTGTCATAACATCCTCCATTACCTCCATCTGTTGCTTTCGAGATACCAGTCCAAGTCTGTAATTCCATCATCTCTCAATGTATTATTAATGAAGGAACATCCACCTGCAGGATGTTCATTGTTGTTTGGAGGAAACTCAAGTCACCCGAACTGGTCGCATCCACCATCACTTTGCATTCTTGGGACAGTTACCCTCCTAGTCTCTCGGCATTTATCACAATTGTCTAGTGAACCTTGCAGGAAAGAATGTCAATGTAGACATTGAGGTTATAGATGCCCCTCTAGATTACAATGTTGTCTTGGATCATAGTTACACATATGCCATGTCAGTTGTTGCATCTACAGTTTTTCACAAGATGTGTTTCCCCCATGAAGGGAAGATCGTCACTATTGATTAGTTGACATATTATGAGCCATCATCCTTAACCTCCCCAGAGCCCATTATCTCATCGATGTCCACCAAGCAGTCTTCCACCCCTCTCACTAGTCTTTCACCCGGAGTCTACAAAGATTCCACCTTCTTGAGTGATTTTTCTGGTCCTCCCCCTCCAATATTTGAGCCTAGCTCTTTGAGTTTTTGCATGTTACAAGAATCAGTGGCTACTCAAAAGAAGTCTTGTACATATACTGAAAAACCAGCTTCTCAACATCCTATTGTTACCATCTCATCTGAGCCATCCAAATCTACCCCTCGAAGCCCTCCTCCTTTTCTGGGTGCCTCTCCTTTGTTCTGATCAGGAACTATTCCTCCATGTATTAACCATCTAGGAGTTGTACCACTAGGACATTACCCTACAAGACAAATAACTTTCCTATTTCTTCATATTCAAATAATTTTTGTCCCTATCATGGCTTCATTGAGTCTCCCTAATATGAATTTGGGGATCCCAGATTGGTACATTGATCCTCCACCCAGCACTAAGCCTAGTCAGCTCAGACCATATCACGCTTTGACCCTAGTTCAAATGGTCCCTATGACCCCTGTGGCTGCTCTAGTTCCACGAAAACCTCAACAGGAACCCACTTTTATTATGAAAGCACTCAGACAGGTGGGCAAAGCCAAGAAGAAGGAACCTAAGGACAAGGCTACCTAAGAAGCTCCAGCACCTAAGCCTCCAAAGTTGACACCTCCATGCACTTTGTTTGAGGTTGTTGTGCATGCCATCAATAACTGCCCTAAAATTCCTCGTCTCAAACCTTTGGTTCATGAAATGTTTCCTGAGTCTAATATCCGTGAGGTCTAAGTTACCTTACTGGATCTAGCCAACAAACTTAAAACCTTGCACAAAAATCACCCTTCTGCCTTATATGATTGTTATGTTCATTATTCCCATTGTTTCCCTCATTGCGATTAATTTTTTGATTTCCTCCAAGTGCTTCGCAACATCGAGGCCACTTGTAGTGGATCATCTACTCCTCTACCTGTAGATTTGGATACCACTAGAACACCAAAATAGGGGGACTATAGTCCCACCATCATGATCCCTCCCTCTGATGTCAAGATGACGGAGTCCATGGTCCATATACTTTACCTACCATCATCCTTGAGTTCTTCGCTGGAAAACCTTTCTGAGGTTTGTACACGCACTCCTATTGAACCTCCTTCGTTAGAAACCAAGGTCTTAACATCAGTAGATTTTCCATCTACTATCTCATCATTTACCATTTTATATAATACATATGTGAACCTTCTTTCTCTGGTTGATGCCCCAAGTACTGCCAACGTGTCATGTAGTCCCTCTTCCTCTTGTCTGCCTATCCTCCATTCTAATGAGGACATCATGGAAGCTATGTATACCCCTGATTACCCTTGGGATGATATGCACCATCATGCATACTTCCTGTTGCGGCAGTCTCATGATCAATATGTTGTGGAATCAAAAGACTTCATCCATGGTGAAGTCTATTAGTTTAGACATCCCATCCCTACCCCATATGCTTTCGAAGAAGGAAATATGGCCACATCTCTGCTACTATGAAAATCAACATGTCTCATAAACCAATGATCAAATAAAACATTACCTTGGGCGCAAAATGCACCCTAGAAGAAATTGAGGCTTACACCAAACTTGTCAAATAATTTAGTGATGTTTTCGCCTAATATTACTCATATATGCCCAGACTTGATCTTGCCATTGTTGAACACCATATTGACACATGGCCTAATGCCACTCCTGTCAGTTAGAAGTTGAGACCCATTCAACCTTCTCATCATGAGGCCATCAAAGCCAAGATCAACAATCTCAAGCAAGTAGATTTCATCTATCACATCAAATATACCACATGGGTATCCAACCAGGTTCCTGTTCTAAAAAAACAAGGCACCATTCATGTCTACATGGATTTTAATCACCTAAATAAATCTTGTCCCAAAGAGAACTTTCCCACACCCTTTATTGATAAGATCATTGATGAGTGAGCGGGGCATGATATTTTATCCTTTATGGATGGATTCTTTGAGGACAACCAGATAAGTATCCATTGTGCTGATCAGTTGAAGACTGTGTTTATTAGTCCATGGGGAACCTTTGCATATAGGGTCATGCCATTCAGTTTAAGGAACTTCGGAGCCACATTTTAGCGAGCCATGTCATACTATTTTCATGACTTGGCGCACCTTATCCTTGATTACCTTGATGTTCTCACTACTCGCGCTAGGTCTCGGATGAAACATATTTATGATTTGCGCACCATTTTACTTCGATGTCATACGCATAAATGCACTGTTTGTGTTCCTTTTGGCTATTTGTTAGGCTTCATTGTTTCGAAATACAGTATCAACCTTGAAATTTCAAGCCATTCTTGAGCTGCCACCTCCTCATACCTTGCGCCAGTTACAAAGCCTTCAAGGGAAAGCCAACTTCCTTCACAGGTTTGTACCTAACTGTGCGGCCACCGCACATGGGTTTCTTACACTCCTTCTCTTGACCATTCCATTTGTTTGGGATGATTACGCTTAACATTGTTTTAATGCCCTAAAACATGCTCTCACTTCCACTCCCTTGATTAGTCCCCCTGACCTCACAAAGGATTTCATCCTGTATATCTCAGCTTCTGCCCATTTAGTCACTAGGGTCCTTATTCAGGAAGATGATGATCAGAATGAGCATGTTATCTACTATGTTAGTAAGAACCTTGCAACTGCCCTTGTGAACTACTCTCATGAAGACAAGTTGTCGTTGGTAGTCATGTTCTTTATTGAGAAGTTTCGTCACTATATCCTTATGCGTACCATCAGGGTTGTCACAAACTCCAACCCCATGACCTTCCTATTGAGTTGACAACTCATTAATGGGAAGCATGCACATTGGATCATCATCCTCCAGGAATTTGGTCTTGAGTTTGTTACACATAAGCATAAAAATGGTTCAGCCCTCACTGAACTCATTTTTGAACTACCCGTTGGTGCATGTGATCCGATGGTTAATGAAGAGCTCCCCGATGAATACTTGTTCACCATCACTTCAGATGATTCTTGGTATGGGGATATTCTCACACATTTGTGAACTCATAAATTCGCCCACCATCTCATTTGTGATGATCAAAAACAAATTTGATACTAGGACCCTCACTATATTCTCATCAGTGATTATCTTTATCACCAAGGTGTGGATTCTATCCTTCGTCATTGTCTCACCCATCCTAAAGCAGAGTAAGTGCTTAATCCCTGTCACAGTGGTTCTTGTGGTGGTCATCTCTCTAATATGGGCACTACTTAAAAGTCATTAACGCTGGTTACTTTTGGCATTCTCTCTTCGGTAATTGCATTGATGCAGTCAAACACTACCCCAACTATAAGCATTTTACCCCCAATGCAAGAGCCTCACTGACTCCCCTCCATCTTGTCATCGCAGCCATTCCTTTCTATAAATGAATTGACTTTATGGAGTGTCAACCACCATCTTTTAATAACCATAAGTATATTATGGGGGGGTTGACTATTTCACCAATGCGTTAAAGAAATGGCAACATTGAACAACACGATGGCTAGCGTGGCCCTTTTCTTTTTTAACCATTTTATCGCTCGATTTGGAGTTCCGAAAAAATTGGTCTTTGACCATCATTGATATGTTGACGATGCATTATGGCATGATTTATCCTCATTGTTGGGCTTCCAGCACTAGTATTCATCGTCTTATTACCCCCAAGGTAATGGACAAGTTGAAGAAGTCAACAAGATTCTCGAAACAATGCTTCATTGGATGGTGAATAAGCACAAGACTAACTGGCACCTTATGTTCTTCCCAACTTTGTGGGCCTATAGAACTTTTTTTAAAACTGCCACTAGGTTTACTCCTTTCCACCTTGTTTTTGGTGACAAGGCAATCTTACCAATTGAGTGTGAGATCCCTTCCCTTCACCTAGCTTTGGCACTTCTCCCTAACATTGAACCGTCAGGAGAAAGACTTATCATGCTTGAGTGTGCCTTTGAATACTATCATGTGATGAGCCCCATAAATGGGTAATTATATGGGCTCATTTTACCTCCTAACTTAGCTTAATCCACCATTCTCATTATTTTATTGCATGTTTTATGATTATATTTATGCTAATAGAGTGAGTTGGGTTGGTCATTATGCCATGGAGTCTAATGTGTGTTTAATGCAGAATTTTGGTCAATTTTGGAGACAAAGTCAAATATTTAATGGACATTTGGCAGCAAATATTCAAAGAAGATAAGGGATACGATTTATAGGAGGGTATCCCAGTCATTTATGACTACCCACTTCAAATTCTCCATCATGCATCTCGGAGCACAAGCAGCCACATCAATGGACCAAAGAAGCAACCAAGAAAGTGGAGGATAGCTTCTGTTTATCTCAAGTTTTAGGAGATGAGCCCCATAAATGGGTAATTATATGGGCTCATTTTGCCTCCTAACTTAGCTTAATCCACCATTCTCATTATTTTATTGCATTTTTTATGATTATATTTATGCTAATAGAGTGAGTTGGGTTGGTCATTATGCCATGGAGTCTAATGTGTGTTTAATGTAGAATTTTGGTCAATTTTGGAGACAAAGTCAAATATTTAATGGACATTTGGTAGCAAATATTCGAAGAAGATAAGGGATAGGATTTATAGGAGGGTATCCCAGTCATTTATGACTACCCACTTCAAATTCTCCATCATGCAGCTTGGAGCACAAGCAACCACATCAATGGACCGAAGAAGCAACCAAGCAAGTGGAGGATAGCTTCTGTTTATCTCAAGTTTTAGGAGACGAGCCTCCTTGATTTTAAGGAAGCTGTTGGAAGCTTTAGGTTTATAAGTAGAGAGGCCTAGGGCCTCATCAGGTTGTTGGAAGTTAGTCAAATTTTTGAATTTTTGTTGCAGCTTTGCTCTGCTCAACTTCAAGCTTACCTTAAATGTTGACAGTTTCATGTAATCCTATTATTATTTTGATAATGAAAATGAGATCTTGTTCAATCTAGCACTGGGTTACCTTAGAGGGATGAATTTCTTGGGTTAGGGCCTAATCCAAGCAGCCAAGCTCCTCTTGTTTTTTATTTATATGGTTTTTTTTAGTTTCTGGATTAGTTCCTCTTAGATAGATTTCTTTCTTAGTTAAGAATAGGTTGCTTTTGGTGATTTAAAAAGTGATTTCCATTTCAGTTTGTTGTAGCAAGTTGAACAATGATAGGAAAAAGATACAAAAATTACATCAATAGAGTCTTGGCCTCCTTTCCTCCCCTTGGGACCATGAACTGAGTCCAAGACCCTCTTACTGCCACAAAAAAAACACAGATTTATCTTTCCCATAGGATTTCTAGTGTTGCAGTTTGTTAGAAGGTTAATGTTTTGCTCTAGATCTCTTTCACCATACTAATTTCTATCTTTGCATTAAGCTTCCTTCCATGCTTCCTTTCCATGCTTTCTTTCCATGCAATATTTTTCACCATTTACTTTCCTAGATCAGAATAGAATTTAGACTAGCTTGATGCAAAGTTCAGTTTTTTAATGTAGCTAGTTTCCTTGCTTGCTTAATCTCATGGTGTGAGTTTCAGTTCTCTTGTAGCAATCCTCTTCTCACAATATGTCAGCCAATCATCCATCACCATTTCTCTATGATCTATATTCTACAAGCCACCCAAAGTCACTCACAAATCTGCCTTAGTTTTCTGCACTTTCCGAATCAACTTTCCTCTCTTTCCTTGAACAAGTGCAACCATCTTTCTCTTTCTTGATCCTTCTTGATGAACCCTAGACACCTTAACACATCACCCTAGCCTTCAGTTACCCTTTCTACCCATTTTCCTGCCTTCAAAACCTCCAAAACTACTCTCGGCATCCTTCTATAGACCTCCTGTAGATCGCCTACAACCTCCTGTAGATCTTCTTTTAGGTGTCTTTTTGACGTCCAATTGCAGGAAAAGCCTCCAAAAGGCAACCTGGGACCTCCTAGGACCCATCCACACCTCCCTACACCTCTGCAAACTCCAAAATCTCCCTCCATCACCACCTAATCACTGCCACATTCACAAACAAATAAATTACATACATGACAATTTCACCTAAAAACACATAAAAATCCAAAAAGGTGTTTTTTTCTCATTTCCTTCTAGAAATAGCTTCATTAGATGTTGTTTAATTCCTAAGTAGGTAATGGCATTCATTTAATGGTTTTTCATCTCTCTTTTGCAAAAGTAAGATTAGTTGGTTAATTAGGGTTTGCCAGGTTTACTTCACATTTCAGTCTTCTTTCGCTTTCTGCAAGTAGAGTAGCTGCTGTAGAGTAAAATTTCCTTTCTTTCATAACATATAAAGCTTATTCTAGAATTCATAGAACTTGGCTTGAGCTCCTAGTGATCTTGCCTCAGCTGAATAGGTGATGGCCTATAGTAAGAACTAGTACTTGTTCATACAACACTGTCACTTCCAAGTTTGTTACGAACTACCAAGTTGATAAAAGTAAAGTAGGAAGCCTAGGAGTTGTAGCATTATTGCTGCAATACTAGTGCTCACCATCATGATTCTTTGCAAACCATTTAAGTGGCTAAAAAATGCACCAAAGCCTAGTATGACCGAAAATTCAACTCTCATGCCTTCCACGAAGGTGATCTTGTTTTGGTGGATGACCAGGCCCATGATACCCTGGGACATGGGAAGTTCAAATCGCTATGGCTAGGAACTTACAACATTCATAAGGACTTAGGCAAGGGGGCATATCTCTTGGAGGATTTTGAAGGCCAACTCCTTCCTAATCCTCACAATGCACTCTACCTTAAGAAATTTTACCAATAACATATCTGGTCAATTTGTACGTATTTAATTTTATCATTCATTTAGGTCGATTGGACCATCTCATCAGTTGTACTTTTCATCTTTAAGATGGATCCATCATCCACACTATATATCGGTTATGTTGACGGTGCGAGTTTTCATGGCCTCCACTGGGCCTATTCTGTGTGGCAGCATCATTGACTCACCCTTGTTTAGAGCATCCATGATGAGTCACTTTTGCATTCATGGAGTCTGTTTCACATCCCATTGTATCATATCACAGTATTCCATCCATCATTGCATACCATTCATCATGCATTGCCCATTTTAGCCTTCATTAATACTGTCCACCATCCCCTTCGAAGTCGAGACAGTTGCTGCCAGGTCAAACATGCACCTTATCCTTTGACAATGGAAGTCATTTGTTTGTCCCTTAGTCCCATTTTAGCCATTTTCCCTTGTGTCATTCCATCAGTCACATTACTATTTTTCCTCGTGCCCTAGTTGACAATCCTCATTGCCACACATATGGTGGGCCCTATTTTGTTGACATCAACACATCTATTCCAGAAGAACATTCTAGAGGGAGGTGTATCTTGGTTCCATCTTCCACTCTTGTTCGATTCCTTGAATCAAGTGAAGGGAATCATCATTTCCCTCTGACTTGGTTGTTTCACTCTCGTGATTCATACACTTGATGGTCCAGTGATGCAACATATTGTACGAGCATTTCTCGGGTATGCTTAAGATGTTTTAAACCTCATGAGGGGGTGGCCCTCCAGGTAGCCCCCACATGCCCAGATGACTTGATATTATGCTCCAGCCTCATATGCAGTTACACAGATTTGATGGGTTCGGTTCCTGCCGCTTGCATTGTTCATAGGATGCATGTCTCCTTCAGATGATCCATTCATTTTTGTAGAGCCCTTTCCTGTTCATCAGGGCTTCTTTGGTTGTTCTACCCTCCCTGCCACCCATTTTTTGAGGGGAGGACCATTATATCTCATGTACCTAGATGTTTTTTCATTCAATCTTGGCTCATGTTTTTTCCAGGTGCATTATGTATATGGGACACATTGTATTATTTTATGGCTTATTCATGCCAGTATGTCATGTACCATTCCGCATGTACTTTATTTCTTAGTTTCATCTTTCTGGGCACATTATTAGTTTTGTTTTCAGTTATCTCGGTGGGTATAGCTCCCCTGCCTCATTGAGATCAGGTACCATAGCTAAAAGGAGACTTACATCAGTTAGTCAGTCTTTCCCCCTCTTTAACTATCCTCTTTCGGTTAAGCTCCATTGGTCTCTCTCTCTCTCTAACTCCCCTTCGGTGTGCAGCTATTGTGTCCTTACAACATACTTCGGGCATACGTTTTGCTCCTAACACTCGTAAGTTGTGGGGAAATTTGCTATCACCAAAAATTGATCATTTAACCATGATTTATGGATTGAAGTACACCATTAAGGCCAATTTTACCATAGTAAAATTTCTTTCACTATAAGAAATTACTTAATAAACCACATTTGTTAAGTCATTTATGATTAAACCCATGAAGAATAATTAAATAAATCACTATTAATTTAATTATCTTGTAGGAATAATTAATTAAACCATTGCTTAACTAATTTCCTTGTCATATTTGACTTAGTTTTAGAAATAAATAGATAGATCATTAATTATTTTATTTTTCTCTATGAATAATTAATTAATCACTAATTAGTTATTATTCGTTGTCAAGTTTGATTAAATCCACTAGGAATAATTCAATAAATCATTTTTTGTCTATTATTCCTTAACCATATTTCTTGAGATGATAAATAAATCATTTATTTATTTATTATTTTTAAATTAAAGGTATTTAACCAATTTAAAAACATTTTCCCTCCAACCAAATATAATAAAATATTCCAAATGGTTAATTCAATAATTTGGTTAATAATATTTTATTATTTCCAATTATTCAAGAATAACCTAATGTTTTGTTATTAATAGAAGGAGTATACATTCATTCTTCACTTTTGATCATTTTCATTATTGCACTCACTATTGTAGCTCTGATTATTATCATTGTCACACACCATCTTATTTTTTATTTGAGTTCTCATTGAGATAAGGCATTTTGTTCACTGAGTTTTACACATTATAGAGGAGAGAGATGCTACAAAAGTTGAAGACATTGAGGATAACCAAGAACCCATTCCATAGAGGGGGATTGGTAACATTATTTTTTCCCTTCACAGATGTCATTTAATAAAATATATTCTTTATATTTCTGGTTTCCATAGGATTATTGGAGTTAGTTGTGCTTATTTTCTTATTACATTTTGTATGGTGATGATTTACTCTTTATGTTGAATATGTGAATGAATCTTATGCGATATATTTC
This sequence comes from Pinus taeda, assembly GCA_000404065.3. Taxonomy (NCBI): domain Eukaryota; kingdom Viridiplantae; phylum Streptophyta; class Pinopsida; order Pinales; family Pinaceae; genus Pinus; species Pinus taeda. Next base: position 20,687 of record APFE030599109.1, read on the forward strand.
TCATATTGTTTCGGCTAACTTTTTATACGAAACAATCATTTTTAAATGGATTCTTTCCTTATGGTGATTGAATTATCTTTGTCATTGTTCACTTCTAGAAATTATTTTAGGTCACATAAGTAAACATTACTTCTGGGATAGTTTAAAGTTAGTTGTTTTCTTTGATTATGATAGATTGCATATGATACTTAGAAGATAAATTGGATTTAGAACAAGTATTCACCCCATAAAAACCCCAAAAGAAAAGCATCATCCCATTAATACACACATCATAAATAGATTGGGAAACTGGTCCCATCATCCCCAGTCGGAGCCACTATTCCAAATGGAAAAGGAGTTTCCTTAAGGTCTGGACCGGGTGGTTATCCCCCTTATTGGAGTCCCGATTTTTGAGCCTTCAATAGGTTTATGTCCAAATATTTTGAATTTGTATGGTCAAAAATCTTTCAAGAGGCCTTGGACACGCTGAAGAACAAGTTGACCACTGCACCTATTCTTCGAGGCCCAAATTGGGCCCTTCCTTTTCATATACATGTTGATTCATCACACAAATTCATAGGAGAAAATCTAAGCTAGATAGATGACAAGTTACCTTATACCATTTGCTTCTTCAATAAGAATCTGTCAAAGGTCGAACTGAACTAGACAATGACCGAGAAGGAGGTCCTAGTTGTTGTGCATTCATTAAACAAATTTAGGCATTACATTACAGGTTACCAAACATTTTTACATACTGACCTTGCTGCAATTAAATATTTGATGAATAAACCTGATGTGAATGCTCTGATTATTAGATGGTTAATTTTATTACAATATTTTGATCTAACTATTATTGATAAGCGTGACAAGGAGAATGTTGTTGCATATTTTTTATTGAGGTTAACCTTTTCTGCAGAGGAGGAAGGAATGGTTGATGATCAGTTACTGGATGAACACTTATTCGTCATTTCAGTTCTCTCTCCATGGCTTCCTAAGATAGAAAACTACTTGGTGTCTACACAGTTCCCACTGAAATTATCCTCCAAAGAGAAAAGCAAGATCATGAGGAAGAGTGCCCCATTCACTTGGATTGGGGGCAACCTCTTCAAACTAGGCCCAGATTAAATTCTGAGAAGATGTGTCAGGGAGGAGGAAGTATTTGACATTCTTCTAACCTGTCATGATGGGCTTGTGTAGGTCACATTGCAGCCAAGAGGAGAGCATTCAAGGTGTTACAAGTTGGTTATTATTGGCCCACTCTTCATCATGATGTGAGAAGGTATGCTAGTGAGTGTGATTGGTGCTAAAGGATGGGAAAGCCTACTCCGAGGGATGAATTGCCTCTGCAACATCAAGTGACTTTCAAGCCATTTGACAAGTGGGGCATGGATCTCATTGGACCTATTGACCCTCCATCCAGGAAAAAGCAGTACATTATTGTATGCACTGACTATTTGACAAAGCAGGTTGAAACCAAGGAAATCATGGTAGAAACAAAGGAGAAAGTGGTTGAGTTCTTAAGGGAAAATGTATTTTATAATTTTCGGTACCCTAGAGAATTGGTCATTGATCAAGGCAACCAGTTTACATCTAACATGATTGAATACTTGCTAAGCCAACACAAAATCAAGCATAGAATATCCAATCCTTATGACCCACAAGCTAATGGGCATGTGGAGGTGACCAAAAAAGCACTAGAGGAAATTCTGGCCAAAGTGGTTCGTAGTAGTAGAAAAGATTGGGTAGATAGATTAGTTGAGGCTACTTGGGCCTATAATACCACCTGGAAGACCACCACTATATTCACTCCCTATGAGTTGATCTATGGGAAGAAGATCCTGTTGTCCATTGAATTTGAGTACAATACATTAAGGATGGCAACGAAACTAGAGCTAGATCTCACCAGTGCACAAAAAGAGAGATTGCTCCAGCTGAATGGGTTAGATGAGTTTAGGATGCAGACCCACTTGCACAAAGAGGTGACTCAAATTTAGAGGAATATGTGGCATGACAAGAACATCAAGGACGAATTATTTCAAGGAGATGATTAGGATTTATTATATGATTCCAGATATAAAATTTTAAAGGCAAGTTAAGGACTAGATGGTTAGGGCCTTATGTCATAGAGAAATGTCATGATAATGGTTCAATGCGTATTAGAAACACTGATGTAGAGGATATTCCTTTACTTGTTAATGGGCACAAATTGAAGGTTTACTAGAAGCCATTGTCAAAGCAAAAATTCATTGATGGAATTACCAAGATAGTGATGGTGGTGGAGATATTCTCAACTACTGCCTCATCAAGTCACTGAAAAAAAAAAAAAAAAAAAAAGATCTCTAGGTGAAAATCTCTTTTTAGGCACCCAGGGCAAGCAACTAGGATGAAATTCTCTTGGAGGAAAACCAATTTCTTTCAAAATAACAAAACAAAAAAAAATAAAGAGAAAAGAGAAATTGTAAAAATATTGGTTGTAGGTCAGCAGGAGGACGATCGGAGAAACAAGAGAGGATAAAAAGGGACCTATCTAGTCATGTTTTTATTTCTCCATTCATTATCCTTCATCATGCCATCATTCCCTCCATTTTTCTACTCATTTAGCTCAGTTTACAAGGGTTCTCTGATGTCTATAGGATTCCCTGTAAACCAATAAGATCCGTTAAAAACTGACAGGATGATCCTGTAGGAATTACAGTGGCTTGGGAATCCCAAAGGAAGTAACCCTAGAGCAAGGGAATGACCCTCTCATGTCAAAAAAATAAATTTCTACTCCACCATCTCATCACCATGCCTCTCTCCACCATGATCACCCTTGCATTCATCCAATAAAGTTAGTTTCAAAAAAAAAAATTACAGTTTTAAGAAAAAAACACAGATGAAAGAGGATGAAGACAGAGAATAAGGGGACAACACCTGAAATCTATACCTCTCATTCACCATTCCCTAGACCCCTTCTCTACCCATGCCAACCATCCCCATGCTCCAGAAGTCATGAAATGATAAAATAATATGAGGGAGAGGCAACTAGAGGACGTCTTGTAGGAAATCTTGTTGTAGCCTATCCCACAAAACAAAAAATCACAGGTTGTAGTTAGCTTCAACCTGGAGATCCAAAGGTGAAATAAACTTCTCCAAGATCTTAGCAACAACATTAGGATCATCAACATCACCACCAATTACTTGCACATCAAAGAAAAACAACAGAGCATAATATATAAAAAAAGGAGAAAAACACATGTAACTAATGCATAACAAGGTCTTCACTCTTCAAAAAATAGCATCAAGTTATCATTACCACATGTATGTATCTCACTTCCTGTTGGGTCCCTTTAATACTAGTGTTTAACCCATTACTATGGTAGTTGTACCCCTTATTAATATTGTTGTGCCCCTATTGCCCCCATATTGTTATTACTGTGCCTCATAGAATCCCTCTATTGTTATTTTTGTGGCT